>PVJX010008482.1:0-65422 GCA_004027295.1 Dolichotis patagonum
AAAACTTGTTTACCCTATTTGGAGAAGATCACTGATCTTCTGATTGATAACACCCACGCTGCCTGCTGGAAAGGCACAAAAGCTCTGCTACAATATCTGACAGAAACTAGTTATAAGACAAAAAAAAACACTCCACAAATTTCTTAGAGTTGTTGGCCTCTATAAAACCTTGATCATTGAGTTCACAAAAACAATGATGTTTACACAGACCGTCAGCCCTAGGAAGCACCATGTGTCCTACCTGAGCAAATACTTAGCAAATCACTAATGGTTACATCCCCTCTTCACCTCTTCACTCTACCAGCCACTGTCCTTCTGATGAGGAAACCCGATAAGTCCAAACTGTCCAGGTACCACGTGCTGTATATGCTGTGGTCACTTCATACAAAACTATTTTGGCCAAAACTCTCCTGCAGGGCTGATGTACATAGTAAACTGCTTCCTGTTGCTATGTGCAAATCTGCCATCAAAATAATCTGGTCCAGAGGCCTAATGCCCCTCTTGGAGTCTGATTGACTGAAACAACCACCCCGACTACCAGACGTGGCCGCATTGTATGTTCTGCAATTTCAAGCTGCAGTGCTGGCTCCAGCACCCCTGAAACCAGCTCAGGCTTCCATGTCTGCCACTGGTCTGACCTCATGTCATATAGTGGACTCTCTCCATTTACAAATGTATGGATAGATTACACAGGAATAAAACAGAGCCCTAGAGATAGTTCCATAAAAGTTTAGCTAAAAGATCAGCCATACCTGCACACACACATAACCCAGGTACAGATTAACTACTTCTACAAGTTTCAGAAATCTAACCTAGATCCACTGGAGAATTTAACTGGACCAGAAAGCTTACTCTGAAGAGACAAAATGCTCAAAGCCCTAACTTGATCACTGGATGCTGACCAGTCCATGCATGGCTGAAGCCTGACGACATTGTTCACAGGATTTCCCATATCTATTCCCCTTGATTTTTGTGTCATTTCAGGCTGCTTACCACAGTTCTTGCTTCCCTGCCCCCTGCTAGCTGTGGTTTCTGCCTTAAACTCTACGGACATTTGCCCCAAGAAAATAGAACAATCAGTCGAACACTTGACCTAGTAATAAGCATCCAAGACACGTTAGACATTCTCCTAGATCAGATTAACTCCCTTGCTACCTTGCCAGGATAGTGTTACAAAGCAGACAGGCCTAAATCTCCTCCTAAAAGCAATTTAGGAAAAAAATTCTATAGTCAGACAATCTTAGGGAGTTTGGCTAGGGCCCATCCTAGGATCACTGGTTGCTTCTACTTGGGCCTTGTCTCAGAAGATCACATGTAAGATGACCAGCAAAGATTTGCCAAGGAAACTAAAAGAGGGGAGAAATGTAGCAGAAAATGCCTCCTTCCCCGTCACCCACCCTCAGCCAGCTTCCTAGTTGCCCAGCTCCTGTTCTAGTACCAGTTGCTCCTGTTTCTTAGAAACGGCTGGTCCCTATGATGCAGACTGTAAGAACCAATCTCCAGTTGACAAGCCATTCTGCCTCTGTACTTCCTGCTTGCCTATCTCATGTAATCCCTAGACCACCAGAGATCAGGGCCTGATATTTTGGGAGTGAGCCAAATCAGTGCCTGTCGACACAAACAAGTGTGCCTCCAACCCCAGAATGCCATTTTGGTGTTTCTGCTTGCCATGGCACTGTGAACTGATTGCTGTGCCCATGCTTCTCTGAGGCCCTGGCCCAGGCTTCCTCCTCCAGGCCTGGCTGCTCATGAGGCTGGCTGTGCCTCTGGGGAGAATAAAACTGTTTTATTCCCTGGCTAATTCAGCCACCACGATGGCCTGGCTTGGTAGCGAGGCTTTTCTTGATAGACACTGCTTCTTAACCATAGAACTCAGAGCAAATGAAGTTGGGTAGTAGTGAGTTTTTTGTGCATTAATAAAAAAGCAATTGCAGGAAGAAAGCAATCCTTTGTGAGAACACAGGGCCTGAGGCTGGAAGGCTCCCTGTTGTAGTAAGAAGCAGCAGACCTCAGAGCTAGAGACAGGGTGGTGGGGCTTTAACTTCTAGCTATAGCCTCCTTGCTTGTTTTGTGTGAGATAAGGGTGCTACTTTCCTTGAGGATTCTTGTGGGTATTAGTTTTAATGCGTGCAGACCACTATCTGTCTATTCACCATATGATTCAGCACATATTTGTTGCAGGCCCACATGCGCCGTGCCATGCTAGAGTTAGTAGTTAGTTTAAGCTTTAGCAAAATAGAGAAAGGCAGTAGCCAGGAAGCTGGCTTTGCTTGTGTAATTTTAGGTCAGCTACCTAAACCGCTGACCTTCCATTTTCTTACCCAAAAAATAGACATTATAATAATAACAACCCCACCTTGCTGTGTTATTGTGAGGATTAAATGAGATAGTGCGTGGACAACATTTAGAATGGACCCTGAAGCATACCGTAGTAAGTGCTTTATAAACTTAGCTATATTTGTTAGTAGAGCAGAACTCCTCAATCACAGATCATGGATGTTGTAATTAGGTTTCCAAAATGTAGTCATTATACACTATCCAGTGACCAAAAAAAGCAGACTTTGATATGTGGCCTTTGGGTCATGGGTATCAGGGAGGCACGAGGTAGCCAACTAAAAATTCTGAGGCCAGTGGTGACAAACCTATGGCACACACACTGCGATGGGCGGTTTGTGTCATTCACTGAAAGATCTAAAAGGTTCTCCATCACTGAACTGAAGAAATACTGAACCACAATCTGACAGTGTCTAAAACCCAATATCTGGGATTTCTGTGATTCTGAAGTATACGAAAGTTTGTATATCCCTGAAGTCAAAGATAAAAATACCCAGCCACTTGGAATATCCCTTGTATAGGGAGAGTAATACCCTTCATACCTGTCCATTATCTGAACCCTGAGATTTTGTTAGTTTTTACAGAAAGAGGAATTAAGGATGAACCAACAGGGTACCAGTAAAGACTGTCCAGGCAGGCCCAATGCCATCGCAAGAGTTTTAGATGGAGTGGAGGGAAACAGAAAAACCAGATTTGGAACCAGAGGGATGGTATTGTGAGAAAGACTCCCCCAGCCATCGCGGGCTTTCAAGATGGAGGAGACACCAGAAGTGAAGGAGAAGGACAAACGCTGGAAAGGGCCAGGAAATGGATTCTGTCCCAGAAGGACCGAGCCCTGCCAACTCCTTGATTTTAGCCCAGTGTGACCTAGTCTGGACTTCTGACCTTTGGAATCATAAGACAATAAATTGGTGTTAGTTTAAGACACTGGGTTTTTGGCAACTTTTATAGGCAGCAACAGGAAATGTCCTCGTACACCAGGCTGGATTTAGGCCAGTGGATCTGAAGGACTGCTGAGGTCCAGAGCTGGGCGTGGGGAGCAGCACAGCTCATGGGGCCTCCTCACGGCTGTGCTGACCCCTGTCTGTCATTTGTTCCTGTTCACTCACACTGGTGCTCACACAGCTATTGAGCGAGGCTCTTGTGCATGGGGGGCTGAGTGTCTATAAATTGCAAATGGACTGGAAGCCCGGAGGGACTAGGTCATGGTTTTCACCCTAGAGGGCCTGAAGCACTTGAAAAGCTTCAGTCGGTTCTTCCCAAAACCCCGAGGAAAGAACTACACCAGAAGTCTTCTCACTAGAGTAAGGAGCTGCTCCCCCACTCACATAGTCTCTTGAGCTGGGAACCTAAGAAGTAGCTGCCCACTGCCCTCCCCGGGGAGGGCACGGCCAGGGCAAGGCACATACGTGGAATCATACGGCATGTGGTGTTTGGACTGGCTTCCTTCACTTAGCATAAAGCCTTTGAAATTCGGCCATGATAAATTTCTGGCCTCAGAAAATCACAAAACTAACTTGAGTCTCCCAGGCATGCAGTGCTAGGAATCGAACCCAGGACCTGGCACAGAGTTGCGCCTCCATCCCTAACCCCCCAGTCTTATGTCGAGTGTTCCTGTGGGGAGTCATCAAGCATCACTGTCCTTCATGGCCCCCTCCAGTTTACAGTGCTTCTGCTCATCTGGATCTGGTCTTCTAACAAGCCCAAGGGAGAGAAAAGGCAGATCTTACGCCATTCAGAAGGTAAGGTGGCTGAATTCCAAGGAAATACACTTATTCTAAGTCAGCAAGCCCCCTTGGAGAGGAACCTGGTTCTCCCCATTCTCAGACTTTGTGTTTGAAGTTTAAAACTTCTACAGATGGGCAACACAGGTAGTGATCGCTTTAAATCTGAACATTTGAGGATCTAGTTTTGCCCAGAGTGATAGGTGGGTGAGAAGACAGCCCAGTGTAAGTCATGCCTCCACTTGCAAGCAGCAGAGCCTCAATTTTCTCATGTACAAGATGGGTTAAATGGTGCCACCTCCTAGTGTAGCAAAGAGGGGAGGTGACAGAAAAGATAATAACGCAAGTAGGCAAGGCATAGCAGGCACTTCACAAATGGCAGCAATTATTAATTTGGTTTACTAGAAGAACGGCAGGACACACATGCCATTAACTATAGTGGGTGTTCTCTGCCTCTCTGCGCTACCCAGATTCCTGAGGCCCAATTTTTCTCCCAAGCAGTAGCTGAAGGAACCAATGGGTTAACAAGGAGGCAAAAGCTGGCACAGCTGGGGATCATTAGTCCCTAATGAGGGGCCAGCTTGGGAAAGAAGAGGCCTCACAGCTGCTGGGTGGGGTGCCCCCGCCTGCCAGGGTGGAGGGTGTCTCTGTGGAAGAAACTCGGGCCACAAACTTTGTTTTTCTTATTTCTGAACTCCAGAGGGGAGGGAGTTCTTAGTGCATCTGAATTTGGCCCCGGAGCCCTGGACTGTGCTTCCCGCAGGGGACGGCCTGCCGCTTCTTGTGGGGTGAGGCTGTGACTGATGTTGGGCCAAGGTGGTTAGAAAGCGGGACTTCCAAGTGGGGTCTGTGTGGTTTGGCCACACTGAGATAGGGCTCCACAAGCAGAGCAGGGCCGGGACAGTCACCCACAGGGCCGGGCTCACGGCAGGGTGCTTCTCAGCCATCGCCCTTCCATGCACGCGCTGGGCCTGATTACGGTGGCCCTGTTGTAGCCTGAGCTCTGGCTGCAGACGCTGCTGGGAGACCAGGACTGTGCTGGGGCCAGCTGGACCCCAAGGCAGCTCCTGACAGCCCAGCAGGAAGACCAGGTGACACAGGCAGCCTAGAGGATTAACCGTGCCATCTGACAGCTCTGTCCTCCCGGCAGCCAGAGCCAGAAGCGGAAGTAGCTCTGCCTGGAGCAGGCTGAGGGGATCTCACCTCTGTGAGGAGCCCCTGACCCCCAGCAGCTGCTGTGCCATCTGCCCTGCCCCCCATTGGCTTTGTATTCCCTCCCCCTGCGGCACCAGTCACACTATCCTGTGATGACCCCCAGGCAGCTGGGGGAGGTGCTCCAGATATGTTGGTGGGATTGAATGAACGTAAATAAAAAGCAGAACCCTGAAGGTGACTGCTCCGAGACAGGGGTCTGTCCACTGTGATGGACGGATCCCACAGAAGAGTAGCAGGTAAGAGCCCTTTTGAGTTTTTCCTTCTTTTATCCCAACTCCTCCCCACTGGTGGTGACTAGAGGCTTACTTGAGGGGTACTCGCCTTCACACATGCCATGTACATGAGGAGCCTCACCCCCATTCTGCTGTCCCCTCTCGGTAGACTCATCGTGCAGATGGGGCAGATGGGATCAGCTTGTTCGCTGGTCTCATTAGCGTGTTTTTGATCAGCGTCCCTCCTTCCCCTTCGATATCACAGTTTCGAGTATTTGTGACAATAGAAAGCAAATTCAGTGCTGGCTGTGACCAGTGGGTGGCTGCAAAGAAGCAAAGTGTTTGAGCCAGCTGCCTACCATGCACTGGATCCTGGGCGGGAGGAAGAGATGCTATAGAGCCTGATCCTACAGGACTTCCGCTCCATGCTCCAAGGGGTGAGGTGGACAGTCATGACAGTGTGGTGTGGGAGGCTCTAGGATGGTACAGTGCCCAATGGGTTACCCAAAGGGCACAGTTTATAGTCCTTTCCGTTCCGGTCACAAACACTCTCCTCCCGCTTTGACCCGTGTGGTTAGTCGTGTCCTTGTCTATTTCTCAGCAGGCTGATTTCTGTCCAGCCAGGTGGAGAGATGGGCAGGAAGAGGCTCAGGAGGCCATCTAGCCTCTGAGCCAAGCGCACATGCAGTAAGTGTGTAGCAGAGTTTATTTCTTCATAGCCATTTGCTGAGTTTCCCCTCCTGGTCATTGTCTAAGAGGATTGCTTATGCAGGAAATTGTGATGTGTTTTCAGTTATCTTCCCAGAATTATCTTAGTTTCACCCAGATCATAACATTCTTAGCCATACTAAGCCTAGAGCTACATTCAGCAGACCTGGAAAACCTGGCTATCAGCTCATTCCAGGACCAGGGACAAAAATGCAAAGCAGTGACAGAGGGGAAGGAGTGCCCCATCTCCCCTCGCAGCTTGCCCCTCCCTCCCCTAGAAGCCTGCTTCTCCCCACCAGTTCTCTACTTCTTGACCTTTGGATGCAGCCACCTTGTTAGTCCCTCCCTCTCCCCCTCCCCCCTGAGCAGGCGAAGGAAGATAGTTCTTCTCACAGAAGGGGCCAGGGAGAGGAATCCTGGGCCCTTGCTATTTTCAGAGTGAAAATTGAGGCCCATGGTTTGTTTCCTTGGCACTTAATTAGACTCCAGTGCCTCACAGGGCTGCCTCCTTCCCGCCCACAAGGAGAGGCCTGACCACTGAGTTTGGAAGCTGATGCCATATTCCAGGCAGGAGGGCTGGAGCCTGGGGTTTTTTTACATCCGGGAGGTTGTGGAGAACAAAACTGCCTGGCCCTGGGCCAGTTAGACAAAGTCGGTTGGAAGGGGGAGGGAGCAGGAAGGCTGTTCTATCTTCCTTGCTTCTTTGAACGGCATCATAAATCTGCTAGATAGGAAATGGGGGTTGGGCTGGAAGGAAGGAGAACAGAGAAGGCCGCACAGTGAAGCTGGAACCCTAACCCACTCGAGCCAGCTCGAGAGGCGCTGCCCGGATGGTGGGGCAGGCCCTCACGGGGGGAGTCGGGGAGGTGCACCATGGGGGTGTTCAATGCTGCCTGGGGCAGGTTGGTATTGGCTGACCATATGTCCCTCTGGGTCAGTTCTGGCTGGCTGCAAGTCCGCCAACTAAAGCAACTGCCATAGACATGGGTTTTAGGGCTGGAAGGGACTTTAGAGACCCTTTAATGAGTTGTAGGGATGACAGAAGGAAATTAAATTACTCGAAATTTTGGCTTACCAGATAACCATGTGCTAAATGCCCTTCTCCTTGCTGTTTCTTGGCTTCCGTTGGGTGCACCGCCTTCCTGTTCCAGAGTGAAGGGAAGGCATCAAATGCAAATGCCCTCAGGTAAAAATAACAATTCATTTCATTGTAACAGCTAAATAACTGAATTTTTTTTTACTTTACTGAGATTTTGATGAGGGAGAGACCCCTGTGCTCTACCCAAGAGCACTTCTTACCATGAGTCAGGGGACATCTACTTCCTAAGCAACCCGCACCAGTCTAGCTCCAGGGCTGCTGGAAACCTTGATCCGTGATATCCTTGAAATAGAGCCAGCTGCTTCCGGGGGCAGTAGTGCAAAGAGGGTGTGGCTAGTGACCTTCTACATTTGGATATTTTGCAATGTTTCTCAAAAAAAAAACCCCTTTAGATATTAATCTTAAGAAAACAATTTCTGTTGGATTAACATACCCACTCATGTGACCATGGAGCCAAGGAACCTCCATGCCTCCTACCCCTTGCTCTCCCTCTCGTTTCCCTCCTGTGGGAGTCCCACTGTGGGAACCACTGAGGAAAACCACAGATCACCCTACACAACCCAGCGCCCAGGGTGAGTTAAATGGCAACTATGACCAACATTTATGTTTGTTCTCATTCTGTTGCCGAGCATTTCTCTGGCATTATCTTCATTCCTATTTCACAGTGAGGAGACTGAGGCTAAGAAAAATTGAATGATTTGCCCAAAGTCATACAGATATTAGGGCCAAGACTTGAACCTAGGTAGACTTGGTCTATAGTCCATGCTTCAGCCACCCCGTACCGCTTCCACTGGTAGAAACTCAAGTCCTTTGGAGTACATAGCGAGTTAAATAGAATTTTGTCCAATAGCAAAAATGAGGTCCATATGGTTTCTTATCTAAGAGGAGTCCGTAGAGTGAAGAGTGTCTGAGGGCGATGTCAGAGGGGTGCTGCCATGTTCCACAACCCTTGCCTGCTGTTTGGCATACATTGCTGCTTCCCTGGGAAAGTAACCAGACCTGCCCCTTTGCTTCTCTTTGGCAGGCTCATGGATCATTTATGGCGTATCACCCTCATTCCATTTCTGTCTCATTGCTGTCACCCAACTCATTTCCAGGGCCCAAGCCCATCATCATTTGATGTCTGCCAAGTACAAGTAAAGCTGATTTTTCATAGCCAGGAACAGCTGGCAAAACTCTTGAATGTTGCTTCCCCTCCCCACTTCTCCTCCTTCCATCAGTTCTCTCCATCTGCTTGAGAAAGTCATCACCTTCACTAGGAAGACGTAGAGACAGAAAAAGGGTTCTCAGTGTCAGTGTCCTGTTCTCAAGTAAAGTTTGTTAGTAGTTCCAACTGGAAAAAAACCACCAGTGGAAGAGTACCTAAAGCTTGGAGATCACCTTTTGGCATATGTATGTTTTTGTTTTTATGGCCTGAGAGTCAAGATTATATCTAAATGTTTTTCTTAGGCCTTGACTTTGTTAAATTATATGCAATTTTTCATCTATGACCTATCCTTGGTCAAAATCTGTAACTAATAAATATGGGTTACACTATATTCTTTTTGCATCCTGTTCTATGGATTAATGCATGTAAATGGTTAGAACATTGCCTAAACAGAGAAAACAGCTGATAATTGTCAACTATTATTAATATTTTAAGATATTAATTGAAAAATACCATCCGAGATAATTTATTTTGTCCTGAGATTATTCATTTCCTACTTCATTGAAAGTGGGAAACATCACTACAAGGCTTTTAAGATAAGGGTCTAAGATGCTAAAGAAAAAGAAAGGAAAACACAGAAAAGTGAGCAGTTTCAAAACTGCAACTATTTCCCTCATGAAGTATTTGCTGATTCCAAAGCAGTATTGAGATGCTGAGTACTTGGAAGGGACTCCTACAGAGCTGTGGAGTAAAAATTATGACTTGGTCTTATCAGTGGGGGAGAAGTCCTAAAAAACAGTGTTTAGTCTTTCAGCTGATCACTTTAAAGGAATGGTTTTAAAGATAGTGAACTTACCTGTGTACTGGTACTTACAGAAATTGAAGCTCAGATCTAAATTATTTCAATCTCACATTAGATGAACATAATGTACTAGCTAACCGCCTGCCATAAAATAAAAAGTAAATCCACTCTGGATAAAGATACCATCTAAAACCTCAAATTATCACTGTAAGTTTTCACACTCAGTCTCTGGCGCTACATTTTAAAATATTACCAGGCATGCTACAAGATAGGATCAAATGACTGAAAACTAAGAGGAAAACAATTATAAAGATAGACTTATATGTTGCTTAATGGTAGGGATACTTTCTGAGAAATGTATCATTAGGTGAGTTCATCCTTGTGTAAGTATATCATAAGGTTTATTTATACAACCCTAGACAATATATAGCCTACTACATACTTAAACTATGTGACATAAGTTTTTACTTCTGTCTACAAATTGTGCAGCATGATACTATACTGAATATAGGTAATTTTAACAAAAATGTGAAGTATTTATCTACACATAGAAAATTTATAGTGACAATACTAAGGATTAGGAATTTTTCAACTCCAGTATAATCTTAAAGGCCATTATATATGCAGCCTTTTGTTGACTGCAATGACATTTTTTAACATACTGTGTGTATCTGTAGAGTCTATTATATGAGGAATCAAATTAAAATCTAGGACTAAAATCAACTCAGTCAAAAAGCTTAAAAGCAGATTAGACACAACTGACCAGACAATTCATGAAGCTGACCATAGGTGAGAAGAAAATAAACTTTACTTAAGCAACATAAAAAGTTCGGGGAATACGGAAAAGAGCCCGAGGGAAATATGAAACTCAGTGTAAACATTTATGTAGCATCTTAGAAGAAGATAACAGAAACAGTGTTGCATTAAAAAATTTGAGGAGAAAATGGTTAAGAATTTAAAAACTGACAAAAACATAAAGCTATACATTTACAGTGTTATAAACCCCAAGCAAGTGAATTAAAAAAAAAAAACAGGTACATAAAACAATTAAAAAACAAAACAAAAATTATAAAAGCAGTTAGTATAAAAACACATATTCAGTTATGCTATTCAACTAATTTTCAATGAAAACAAAGTCAAAGAAAAATGAAATTATATTTTAAAAATAATATTTAAAAAATAAAAGATAAGAATTAGGGAGATAGATCTTTTCCAAAAGGGAAGGGGATGGTGAAATAAGAATGTGTTATGCACGTGTACCAACTCCCCATGAGGGATGCAATAACTATCATTATGTGCTGCAAATATAAAGCAATAAAAATAATAACATTATTAAAACTAAATGAGAAAAGGCAAAAAAGAACCACTAACTTAAAAATCCATATCCACAAAAAATATCATTCAAAAACAAAAAAGCAAAATAAAGATATGTTCAATTAGATAAAAATCAAGGTGATTCATAACCAACTGACAGTAAAGAAAAACTTAATAGCATTTTTCAGGGAGAAGGAAGAGAATTCCAGATAGGAGAAAGGAAATGAAGAAAGCAATGAAGACTGTTGTAAAGTTAAATATATGGAGAACTCTGAAGTCATATTGACTATATAAAATAATGGCATCTTGAATATGTGTAGAATTTAAATATATATCATACATGAAGGAAGGAAAATGGATTTAAAGTGTTTCAATATGCTTAACATTGTCCTGGAATTTTAAAAAGTACTGAGTTATATTGGATTTTAGTAAGTCGAGGATGCATATTGTAATCTTTGTGTCTGCAAACATATACTTCACTCTACAAAACAGAGGAGTCTTGCCTCACGTTAGAAGATGATCATGCTGGACATGATGGAGCATGTCTGTCATCCCAGCACTTGGGAGGCTGAGGCAGGAGGATCCCCACGAGTTCAAGACCAGCCTGAACTACCTAGTGAGACTTTGTCATAAAAAACAAAACAAAACAGAACAAAGCAAAACAAAGAGATGATCTTGGTCTGGGTACTTCCCTCTTGGAAAATTTATTTTTTCCAATAGCCTAAATTTCAACTTAAAAAAGCATTTTGTAGCAAGAAGAATAAATGTATAGGTTTTAGTATCACAATGGTAACAAATTCTAAAAATTACATATTTTTTAATGTTTTAGGTATATTTGTGACTATAGATCTATAACTGGCTATGAAGAAGAAGGATTCTTGAAACATGGCTCCAACCATTGAAGTTGTTTGTCCTCCCCGAAGACAAGCATACACCCATGGGCACCCATGGGTGGACTTCGGGTCTGACTCACCGCAGCTTTTCTCAGGTTATTAAGAGTGAGCAGGCCCACAGTCTGGTTTTTTTGCTACCGGGAGGAAGGCTTAGAACATATAAGCACTGGCTTCACTGCTATTAAGTTAATAATATTGTTAAAGATCACACGTGTCTGCATGTGGGAACAATCAAGGTCATAAAGCTGTGATGACTTTGGAGTTGGGGACCTGGCTGACTCCGGCTGTGGTTCTGGATCTGCCCCTAATCGGCTGGGAAATGCTGGGCACTGAACATGCCGCTCGATTCCGAGTGGCCCTGTCCCTGGACGGGGATACAGTGATCACCTCCACTGAGTTGTTTTGGGAGTTAAATCTGATGTGGCCTAGACACGCTCGGCGTTGTTCAGATGTAATGTCAAACTGCAATTCATTTGATTCTTAAAATGAAATGAAAAACATGGCACTCTGGTTAGCGTGCTTTATTATCAGGAAGATTTGTCTAATACAATAAGATGTCCTGTGACAGAAGGATTTTGTGGTCAGAGTTTAGGAATCTCTGAATGCCTTTCTACCTTTGGAGAACCCCAGTGTCCCCCAGGCTTTCCCTTCTCTCCTCCTGAAGCAAAAACCCTCACTAGCCTTTGAAGCTCCCTGAGAGGTCCTGCAGGGGGGAAATCGGTCGGTCTTATCCAGTGGTCCCAAATGAGCGTGGCCGGTGAAGGCTCTGTGTAGCACCCCTGCATCTCCACACTTCCCGCTCTCCCGTGTGGCCTCCTGGCCACTTCAGCCGCCGTCGTGACACTCACGCTGCTATCCCCACTTGGGACCGCTCCCCTGAGACTCGGTGTGAGCACCCGCTTGCTTCCATGCAGCTGTCTCAGGAGAACCCAGCTCAGCCTGCGCAAATTGTCTAAAGTCGACGTCAGCACTGTCCACCGAGAACCCGAATCGTTTCCCAGGATTCTTACAGTGATGAGGGGCCCACTCACCACTCAGCCCCCTGAGCCCCAAACACTGACTCCTCTCTCCTCCTCACCCCTCCATCTGCTTCACTCTACTTACGTCCTACTCGATTTTTATCCTACAAATGTCGCAAACCTGTTCCATTCCTATTCCCCGCTGCCCCCGCCTGGCCCAGGCTGCCCTGAGCTCTCACCAGGACCACTCTAAGGGCTGCCTAACCTACCTCCCTGCTCACTCTCTCGTCCCCACCGAGTCTGCCATGAAGGAGTAGGTTAAGTTTGCAGAAACCAAAGCCAGGTCCCGCCTTGACCCTTTGAATGATGGCTCATGGCTTTTAATGTTCTCCGTGCCTTGGTCTCCACCACAGCGCTGCGTATGTCCAGTGCCTAGAATGCTTCCCTATTTCACCCCTTTTGCCTAATTAGTGTCCGTTCCTGTCTTAGATCTCTATATACCAGCCGCTTCCTCGGGGCAAGTGATCCCTTCCATTAGGGCGCTTGGCACAGGTGCCCAGCAGGCCCCCCGCGCCCCTCCGCCTCCCCACTGGACCGGACCTTACTTCATGAGGGTTCACCTTGCTGTTTTACACAACATTATCTGTCTGAAATCTCCACAAACTTTTGTTGTTGTAGGGGAAAATATCACCTCCTTTTTTTAACATCATCTCTCACTTCCGTTTGGGTCTCTTCTCTCTTCTCTCACTGGCCTCCTCCAACCGCAGAAACTACCAATCTTTCAGCTCAGTGCTGCTCGCACTCCTCCTCTTGGCACGCCCTCTCCTCTTGTGTAACTAAGCTCTGTCCTCCTCAGAGCTGTGCCCCAGCCCTCTCACCTCTCTAACGGTTAGGCCGTTTTCCCGGGCTGCTCCACAGAGCCCCTTGGCCACTCGTTCAGTCATTCCAATGTCCAAACTTGCCTTGGCCACTGCGCAGGCTTCTCGGTCCTGCTCGGGTCCTGTCCACGTAACCCGCAGGGCACAGCACAGTGACCCAGGGCCCCGCTGCTGTACTTTTCATCGCAAGGTACATCGTTTCATTTCTGTCTGATTTGAGCGTCTGACTCAGGCCCTTTGCATCACTGTCCTGGGCCCTTTCCCCACCGAGGTCTCTTACTGCTCTCAGGTGCACATGCGGCTTTGCTCCATCCTTGGGGGTGGAGTGCTGGCGTGGCTGGCTAGCTGTGGCTGCGTTTAGGTCTCACAGGCTGCTGGGTCAGCCAGGAAGCCCACGGCGCCCCACACCCCACCTTCTTCCCTGTCATTGACACTTAGCTTTGAAGCCTCAGCCCCTCTGCCAGTTCCTCCACGGCTCTTGCCCTACAAATCAGTTTCATTCCGCATTTCCTTCAAGCATCATTGCGATCTGCATTTCCGTATTTATGGGCATGTTTATTGGCTTAATGCCTGCCTCCCTGCTGAACTACAAACGGCATAAGGTTCCTTCAGGGAACAGGAGTCCCGGGACTGTGTGCAGAAGGGAAGCTGTGGACCAATGAAGGTCGCTGCTCTCAGAACAGCTTAGGACCCCGGCAAGGCAAATTTGCCTGGCTTGACAATGCCCAGTGTTATAACCATTTTTGCCGCACCCTCCTTTTTTGGTACATGGCCCCTGGGGGGCTCTAAGTCCAAGCAAAACGGAAGGAAGTGTAACTTGAAGAAATAAATTGCGTCTTGAGCTTGTCAATGCCAATTCTCTATTTTGATTTGTTTTTTCGCCTCTGGGGTGCCCAGTGACCTCAGTCCCTAATCTCCTGGGGCATGTACTTCCTTCTGCCCTGTAATAATAGGCACCCTGGGCAGGTTGGCTGGGTTGTGGTTTAAAAAGTCCACAGGCGGCTTCTCTCCTAGCTGGGCAGGATGGTCTAGAAGACAGGATCAGGCTCCCTCCTTCTCTGTCCCTGCTGGCACACTCTAGTGCCCTACCTTGGGACACCATCTCCGAGGCAGGTTGGAACAGAGATGCTGTCCTCTTCTGGATCCAAATTCACCTGAATTTATTCTTACTAGGAGCAAAAGAACGCTATAAATCGTGTGTGTGTGTATGAGTGTATATGTGTGTGTGTATGTGTGTTTAGGTGTGTGTGTGTGTTGCTGAATTTCAAACCTCCCTCCTGCCAGGCAGTGTCCTCTGAGTTACATCCTCAGCTCCCAAAACCATTTTTGCTGTAAAATTTGTTGTGTTGTAGCACAAAATATCAGTGCCCCGGTCCTTTTTTTTTTTTTTCTATGTTGGGGATTGAATGCAAACAAGATTGTACCACTGAGGTGCATCCCCAACCTGCCCAACTTTATAACCATTTTCTGTGCACCCCGATTTAGGCATCCTTTTACTTCCACAGCCAGACCAGAACCCTTCTTGGTACGTAGCCCCGAGGGGCCCTGGAGCTGCCTTGCTTTGCTTGGCAGTTTGGGGCCTGATTCCCCGCCAGAGTTCCTCTGCTGGGCCATGTCTGTGAACGCTGGCCTGCGACCCTGCCCTGGCCCGCCTCTCCATTATCAGAGTCCTTACCTCACGGCCACACAAATCCGCAGACCTGCCTCGAGGGCATCTGGGTAAAGCTGCCTCAGGACTGTGGTAGCAAACAAGGCGCTTGGAAGCTGGCACCACCAAAGATGTCCCAGGAACCAGAGAGAACCTTGGGCGGCACAGATGCCATTTATCCCATCTCACACTGAAGATCACCCTTCCTGACCATCGAGCCTCCGTCACAGGGATTGGCCACAACGTATGCGGGACAAGAGGAGGAGAGTTAGCCATGCAGTGTTTACTACCGCAGTCATCCAGAGGCAAAACTGACCTTTGTCACAGCCCTTCACCACCGCCACCAAAGCTTGCTCACCCCCTCACGGGGGACCCAGGCCTTCATCCTAAAGGACTCTGGGCACCCAGTTTCATGACTGGTTGCTGGTATGGCCCGGTCACAGCTAACACTGGGCAAGGGAGTGACCAAGAGAAGCCCTGCATTTCACACATCCTTCTGCCTGGCCTCAGTGGAGTAGGGACAGAACCCCCTCCTACAGCGAGTTTAGTTATTCTCAGCAGTATGGGAAGTCTGTCTTCACCTAATGATCGGCCAGAGTGAGATGCCCCTTTTGGCCCCCTAGTTCCATCGATTTAGGTTCATTGAGACTCTGTTCCTGGTGGAAACAGTTCCCTTCAGAAACTAGGATGTCCCGACCCATATAACCTATGGCTAGGGCAACCGAAGCCCAGCTTGACCCATTTAGGTCACCGGAAATGACAGGAAGCAGGCCACAACTACTTCAGCTGTCCCTCCCTGCTCCCTGCTGGCAGGCCCAGCCCTGGTGTGCACCCATGGGGTTCCCTCTGGGAGGCTCTGCTGAGGTCACACTCAGCTTTCTCCCCTTGTTCTGCTTCCCTGCTCCTTCACTGGTCACCTCTGGGCGCTCTCCCTTAGTAAATTCCTTGCTCCCAGTGTCTGCTTTCTGGGAAGTCAGTCTACTGTAGAATGAAAAGCCATGATGGGTGTGGCGGGGGAGTTCTGGATAAACAAGATGAGTGAAGCCTAGGGTTAAGGGGAGGAGGTTTGAGCTCTTAGAGAAAACTTGAATTTGAATTTGAGGGTCCTACTTCTGTTTTCAGTGTCATCAAACCCGCCACCCCACCCCAGATGGACCTCCATCTCACCACGTGTCTGATGGGGGCAATGCTTTAAACTGAGCAAAGTAGAAAAATACCCTCATGAGGACTCATAGCACTTTTATTTAAATGTAATGAATTTCAAAATCAGTCAAGTTATCTGCAGATAATGTATCATTTACTAAGACAATATAATACCTCCACATCCCTGTGCCCCTCTGGCCACACACTAACTATGGGGTTCTCTTCTTTCATTTTTCAACCACCATGTGTGGACAATGTGAGCATCAGTTATTAGCTCAGTTTTACAGATGCGGAAACTGAGGGGTAGTAAGTGACTCACTCACGTGAGCCACAGAGCCAGGGTTAAAACCAGACTCGCGCTCTTCGCTGCCCTGCAGCACCTACACCCGTCGCTCCCTATCCTGATTTTAAATTCACTCACTCAGAGCCTGCGGGTTATTTGAATTGATAAGAGAGCTGATTCTGGGAGCTGGGCTTCCCAGAGAAACCAGGGGTAAGTGCAGGAGCTCTTCTGAGCCCGCTCCAACAGAGGAATCCAGCTCATGTTAATACTAGTTGGTACTACTGATGACTTCATTTGGCGTCTTCCTGCAGAAATCTTAGCTTCGTTTGGTGGTGGGTAGTCATAGAAAAGGGTGCTGCTGCAGTGTCAACAGCCCCCCCCGTTGGTTAGGGTGTTCCAAACCCTTTCTGGAGGCCATTAAAACACACCTTGACTTGACCTAGACTTGTTTTGCACAAAAAGGATGATTAAATTTTGGTTCCTGAGAAGTAGTTCGTCACTCTTGAGCGCTAAGTGAATTTGAATTTGGTTTGGCGACTGACTTACTGTGGTCCATGCTCACCGACAAGGCTCTGTCCCAAACTGGGATCCTTGTCAGACTGAAAGCCCTTGAGGTTGGGCGTGAGTTTTGTTCATTGTCAGGGATGACTGCAGTCAGCATAGTTTTCCGTCAGTACTCTGGTCAGTCAAGTGACCATGGGTTGATGACTTTACCTCTCTGTTGCTCAGTTTTCCCAGCTGTTCAAAGGATATGACCTCCTTCAAGACTTACGGGAAGATTTAAAAAATCAGTATGTGTGCACTGAGCACACGGTGCCTTCTCAGATTTTCACTGACTGATATCATGGTGTGATGTCGGGGTTGGCCACACTTTGCTTCCTTTGAGTACAATACAGCAAGAAGCAAATTTTGTTTGGCTTACATGACTTCAAAACCCTCCTCACTAGGGGCTGGGCTTAGCTCAATGGTACAAGCACCTGCCTGGCAAGCAAGCGGTCATGAGTTTGAGCCCCAGTACCAAAAAAACCCTCCTCCTTGGTCCTCCTACAAGTGTCTTTGTCCAGAGGTACGGCTGGCAGATGGCAAGATCTCACTGTTTGCTCAAAAAAGCACTGAGATTTTTAAAAGATATCTCTTGTGAGGAATGAGAAGATATCCTACTCCTTTCTTTCTTTATTATTTTTTTTTCACAAAGCTGACAATTTATCACTCACTGCCTGCCAAAGCTTCTCTCTCAGCCATCACTTCTCAAACTTTTAAACTTTTCCTGCTAAGCCTAGTCAGAAAGGTGAGATTCGGAGTCGTTGTCAAGAGAGAAGAATGACAGGAACAGGAGGATGGCTGGAAATCAGACATGGAACACTTTAAGAAGAAGGGAGGGGGCAGCTGGGCCCTCACGGAAAGAGTCTATAAACCAGCAGGCGTAGGGGTTTATGGACAGCTTGTAAATGGCAGCCATTGTGGCTCAGAAGGACTGTGTTTCATAGATGTAAAAAGCCCTTTGCCTCCTCATTTCTTCATTCAGCAAAGATATTGACCATTCCAAGTACTGGAAAGGCAGAGGTCAAATGTTCCTGCCCGCCTGAGCTTACGTTTGGGCATCATTAGTGTCTGAGAACAATACTTACCCAAGAAAAAGTTCCCTGAAGACACAGACATTCCTCAGGAGCTCCGAGACTGAGCTGTTAACATCCCCATACATGTTTGCACATCCTCTTACTGCCACATGGGGAGGCACGGGGAGGCACGGGGAGGCACTGGGCTCCCGTCAGTCTGTGCGGAGATCCGAGCTCCACGCCCAAAGCCAAGATGGTCACTATCAGGAAAACGGAAAATCACGTTGGTGAGAATGTAAAGACTTTGAACCCTCATGTACAGTTGGTGAGACTTTCAAATGGTGCAACTCTTGCAAAAAACAGTATGGCGGTTCCTCATAAAATAAAAAATTAAGCTCCTATATGGTCCAGTAATCCAATTTTGGGATATAGATCCAGAAGAATGGAAAGCAGGTCTCAAAGAAATATTTGAACATTGTGTTCATAACAACATTGTATTTTGTTTTTGGTTTTTTTTTTTGGTGCCAGGGATCGAACTTACAACCTTGCACTTGCCAGGCAGGTGCTTATACCACTGAGCTAAATCCCTGGCCACAATTGTTAGAAATAGCCAAAAGGTAGAAGCAACCCAAGTGACTAGAGATGCACAGATTAGTACACTACATGTTTATACCCACACAGTGGAATATTATTCAGTCTTAAAAGGAGAGAAATATTGTCACATCAAGGATGACCTTGAGGACATCATGGTGACCGAAATAAGCCTATCACGAAAAGACAAACCTTGCACAATTATGTTTATATGAAGCATCTAAAAAGGAGCCAAATTCATTCAGAAACAGAGAGAATAAAGTGATTGCCAGGGCCCGGGGAGGATGGTGGTGCTATGGAACAGGAAGTTGATTCATGGCTAGAGTTGTGTTTTACGAGATGAAAAAGTGCTGGAGATTCGATACGCAACATCTTTAGATGTGATGCTATGGAACTGAACACTTAACAGTGAACAAGATGGTAAGTTTTGTGGTATTTTTTTTTTTAACCACAAGGAAAATGTCTCACCAAGACAGAGTTAAGGCTTCAGGAGCCAGGGTCTGTGGCAGCCTGGACCCACGGGGAGTGAGAGCAACGTGTGTGCATTCGTGTGCGTGTGCGTGCACATGTGTGTTCATGTGTGTGTGCGCGCATGTGTGTGCCTGTGTGCAGGACTGGGGTTCTGGATGCCCAGGTTGACCTGGTCACCAGAGCGTCCAGGGCTACTTTTCTTGGGAGAGACCTCCTGAGGGAGTGAACTAGTGGCTGTCTCTCTCAGGTGTCTTAGTCTCCAACTTCTATCGCTCGAGGAGAAAGGGAACACAGGGCAGCAAGCTTCCCAGAGTTCAGATGGCACTTCCGCCACTGACTTTCCCCTTACTCAACCCTTAGCAAGTTACCCGGCCTCTCAGCTGCCTCCTCGCCTTCCTCTGTGACACAGAGGCAGTAACAGGACCTCTGTCGTAGGCATACGTGAGGGCTGCATGGGTCATCCTGCGGAGGCCCTTGGCATTTCCTCCAGCGTGCTGCGTCAGTGGTTAGGGCCCCAAGGGTCTGGGCAGGGTGCAGGCGCATGTGTGTGGAGGAACTCATTTGCAGTGAAAGAACTAGGCCTCTGGCCGGGAGAAGCTGATGGTCTGAACTGACTCTTCTGTGATCAGAGGGCAGACTAATAACACGCACTATCCAGGGCCATTTACTCAGCTGTGGAGGGCCAGCCTGTAGCAGTGGGGTGGCAGTGGGGAAGACAGGTGGCCACACCTCCTGGAGGCAGCCTGCCTTTTCCTTCTCTGCACACCCACAGCTGTGGGAGAGGAGGGGGGTGCAGGTGTGTGCAAGGTGACAGTCCACATGTGCAGAAAGCTGCAGGTGCCTTGGGCTGGGATCTCGGGACACTTGCCAAGTCTGGGACCTGTTGCCTCCCATCCAAGCTCCAGTCTGTCCTGTAGAATCACGCCCAAGACCAATTCCTGAGGCTGCGTTTCAAAATCAGTCTTTCCAGTCATTAATCCTGCAATGCCTGACTAAACCCATACCCAGGTGGCACCAATTAGGGTGGGATGGCAGTCAGGACTCTGAATTTGGTGCCAGGCTCCTCTGCAGGTCACTGGGGACTGGGCTGTTGGTGAGCTGTGGGCAACACCTCAGAGCCTGAAGTTGAGGGGGCCTCACTTTGTTTGGGCCACTCCAGGGGCCCCGTCCCTCAGTCCTGGAAGCCTGGGAATAGTGCAAGGTGACTGCAGTGTGATCAGGACACCAAAAGATTGGTGTTTGAAGGAGGTGCTGGGGAGACAGCCCTCATTCACTATCTCAGTCCTCATAGCCATTATTATTATTCCCATTTTATAGTTGAGGAAACTGAGGATCAGTGGAGTGACAATGGTCACCAATGGCTTTGAGTGCTGTAGCTGGCATTTAAACCCACGTCTGTCAGGCTCCAAGTCCTACCCACGGCTGCTTCTCCTCTCGTCTCACAGTGAGGACAGAGTGGCTGACCTCAGCTCCTGTTTTGTACTCCTGCTCATACTTACAGCAAGTTGCTAGATGTTGATAAAAGCTACATACTAATGACATAAAACACTTGAAACCTTAAAACTCTCTACCTAACATATCACTCCTTCAAAAAAATAAAATCCTCAGTGGCTTCTCTACTTACCAGACCCAGTTCAAATTCTCTAGCACGCAAAACAAAACACTAAAGAGAACACGACAAGATGTCAAACTCTGGCCGCCTTTTTCTCTCTCAAGAATTCTCTTGAGTCTGGACAGGGAAAAAAAACCCTAATGAGTTCAAGCTTGGTGAGAAGAAGCCCGGGAAGAACTGCAGGTTTAGAAAGGAGTTGGGCCAGCAGTGAAGGTTGCTTGGTGGCCAGCGTCTGCTTTTCACAAACTGTAGCAAATGGAGAATGGAGTGGGCAGCGGTTCTGGGTTAAAGAGGGGGAACGCTGCCTGTCCTGCAAGCTAAAACCCTGCTCCCCGGTGAGGGGAGCTCCATAATTGTTGAGCAGTTTGCGTGTCCAAGGAGGAGCGCAGAATGCTGCATCCACTGGAAACAAGTCCTGCCGGTCTGGCCCCGTCTTTTTCTAATGGGGCAGCAGGCCCAGGAGATCAGGGAGACATCAGTGATGTGGGACATGTGGATTTTAGCAAGACAGACAACAGTCTCTTGTGGCTCGCAGAAGACAAACCTGGAAAACTGTGCGGTAGAGGCACTTTTAGTCAGAAGTATGATGGACCTGAGGATGCCGATTGACGGTAGCTCAGAGGAAGTCTAGTGGTGAGGGCACAGGGCAGGGTGGCAGGGGAAGGTAATTAACAATTGCAGGCCTAGACAGACTGGAATAATGGGCAGAATCTAAGAGGATGAAATGTAAGTAGGATAAATGGAAAGTTCTGGCCTTTGGCTTGACATATCACTGACAAAGGGTGAAAAAGGCTTAAGGATTTTAGCTGAACCGAAGCTCATGCGATCTGGCTGCCAGTCATTGGGTAGATTCGGGAAAGCACCGTGTCCTTGCACACCCACCTCTGCAGGGGGCTCCGTGTCCCCTTTCAGTTTACCTGCTGGACTCCAGCCCATGCTTTGGGGCCCAGTTCACCAGCCCTTTGCAAAGGCGTGGACTGCTCCCTCCTCTCTATCCCTTGTGGCACTGAGCACATTTTGTTAAAACGTTAAATTCCTCCCTTCACAGAGCAGGGGTGACCATGCAGAATGCCTGCTAAACAACGCCTGCAGGATGTGTCCAGCCACCGTGACAGTTGGTTCTGCCCTTTCCTGGGTTTGCACAGGACTGATGTGCAGGATCGATTTCCTACTTCTGCTCATACAGGCAGGTCAGACCACTCAAGTTTGGGTTTCCATTTGGGGTCTGCTATTTCAAAGGGCTTGTCTGTCCCTCCCCCAAGAGATCAGGTGAGGCAGTGGAGGTCCTTACTGTGAGGAAGGTGGGAATGTTTGGCCAGGAAAAGGGAAGGTGAGGGTGCAGGGACTGTGTTCAGGTGACTGAGAGAATGTCCCATGGCCCTTCACTGTCTAGGGGTCAGGGGCTTCAATAACATGGTGAGGCTTTGCACACATACCTACACACACATACACACACACACACACACACACACACACCATTTTCCTGAGTAGAATTAGTCTGGGATGATGCTGAAGGACCTGGCTGGACTCGAACTGGGCATCTGGATTTGGGGAGGGGCACATTTTTAGCTGAGTGGCCTTGGCAAAGTTGCTTTACCTCTCTGTTTCCTTATCCGTGAAATGGAGATAAAAATATTACCATTCCCTTCGAAGCTTAAATAGGACAATGCAGGAAATAGGTTTAGATCAAAGTCTACAATATTCAGTAAATGTTAGCTTAAAAAATCCCAGGGTGTGCCATCCCCAAAGCTTGAAGGAGTTTGCTGTAGATGAGAACCCCAGCTCTGCCCCTCTGTGTGGTCAGAGCACAGTACTGTTCCTCCTGTGGGCGGCCCTGCTCTAGGAAGAGTGACTGATCTCTCCAGCTCAGGGTAGGTGTACAGGGAGACACAGGTGACAGTAGTGTTAAAGAGCAAAGGAGAGCAAGTGCCATGGCTGGGGCTGCAGCAGGGTGAAGGCTCCCCGGAGGCCTGGGCAGAGCTGCGGGAGGCCCACATGGCTTCAGGGCCTCTGGCTGCTAGGGGTGGCCCCTCACTGGTCCACAGTCCCATTCCTGGCCTCCCTCAGCTCTGAGCAGCAGGGAATGAGGCCTGAAGGTTGTGCTTCCTGGAATGCCTGGCCACCAGGCTGCTGATGGGACCGCAGGCTGGAGGCTTTGGCAAAAGATTGGAGGGTGGGTAGAAGGGGGGAAAAGCACAGTATTTCTTCTCCTTTTCTGCCACTCCTGGAAACTGCCACATTCTCTCAGCTGCCCCTCTAGCCACAGTTTATGTCTGGTGACCTTGGTGTTTGGCCTTGGTTTTCACCTTTGTCCTTCACCTTTGTTCTTCTGGCCTCTGGTAGCAATCACTTCCTGTTGGTACTGATCTCTGGGTTGCCTTGATGTCCCCTGACTGACTTCCTAACCTTTTAAAAAAATCACCAATGTAATCAATCCCCTGTATTCAATTCCTTCTGTCCTATAGCCTCCATTTCATATATCATTGGTTTCAGTATTCTGATCACAACTAATGTCTATCATTTCACCCTTTAATACAGAAAGAAAACTGAGCTTCAGAGATGCTACATGATTTTCCAGTGTTACCAGCTCATAAGGAGTAGAACAGACCGGGTTGAAATTTAAACTTGCTTCACTTCCTACTTCATTCTCTTTCTGATATGTCTTACTGTCTTCTGGAAGTACTGCTCGGTCAGCTGTCTTGGGGAAACTCCCAGGCAGTGTGAACAGCTGGCTGAAGGAGAGTCAGTGGGGGCAAAATGGCCTCCTCCTAAAATTGCTCTGGCAGTCACCTTCGCATTGCTAGAAACTGTGAGTAAATATAAATTTTAAAACTCTCACTTCAAATACTTTCAGAAACTCTGACTAGAAAGAAATCTTACTGAGTCTACCTCAGACTGTTATTCAGACTTCTGGAAATAGATTTGAATTGTTAGGCTTACTGGAAATTTGAGTGAGACACTACAATATTTTTGAGAAACAAGAAGTCAAGTTGAAAGGAAATGCCTGCTATAGTTCGACAACCTTAAGATTTAATCCAGCTAGTACAAACAGCCCCCCGTCTCTCTCTCTCTCCTCTGATTTCCCTTCCCTTACTTCTGTTTCAAACCTTTAAACCAGTGATTCCTAGCAAATGGTGTTGCATTGCAAACTAGATGGGGGTGATTTGTTCCTAAGCAAAGAATACAATTTTTCCCAATTCTGGAGAAGGAGTGCTGAGAATTGGAAGTGAGTGGATGAAGAGATGGAGGAATTAGGCTTGTAATATAATTTTTTCTCAATGTAAAGGGTTTTGGAAGGGTTAAATTTTCTTAAAAATCTCTTGAAAATCAGTCCGAATGTATAGGAACTCAAATCTAGACTCTAACATAAGATGTGATCTGATTTAGTGTCAGATTACTTCTGAATAATTGAAGGTGTGCTGCAGGGGGTCATTCTGCCCTAGAAACAAGGCTGACCTCAAAAGTGTGCCATGATGCTTGGGCATATGTGCCCCGAGTTTCCTTCCAGGAAGGGACCCTGCTGGGGTGTGGACATGGGGCCTTTAGCCGTGCAGACTTTCCCGTGTCCTCCACATACACTGGGGTGCACAGGCCCACAGTGCCTCGCACTCAGGTCGCTTTGGATCACGCCCTATTCCAGACACAGGTAACCTGCTGGAGTTAGGGTGTGCTGCACACATCCAGCAAGGCTTTGTTCTTGGTGCCTTCCCTGCTCTGTCGCTAGCCAGTGTCTTCCTTTGCTGTTAGTCCTTGAACTGATGCAAAGGCAGCCAGACCTTGGGTGGCTTGTGAAAGCTTGTCATGTCACCTCCTGATCTGGGAAATGGAGGGTGAGCAGCAGTTCACCCCCTTGGTCCTCCCCTCATAGATCCCTTGCTCCTGCCCCCAGCTGTGTGCTGGAGAAGACGTCATCAACCACTCCACAGCTCAGACCTTGCCTGTCTCTCTGCGTGCTTCGCCTGTGATAGCAAAGATTTCCCCAGGAATCAACAGCTGGTGGTGCTGAAGATCCTACCCCAAAGCCCATCTCATGCAATGTGGCCATTGTATTCAATATCCACACCACAGCCACCGAGGGGTTAATGGGATACAGATTTACCCTGCAGGTGAGCATCTTTATCAATTCTAGTAAGTCACCAGTGTTGGCAGGCTGCGACCCAATATTTCAGAACAGCCAATATTTAATAGACTACCTCAGATGATTAAGTGAAATGATTTCTTGGATCCATCCCAGAGATAGCTCTAGAAGTTGTCTCAGCTAATTATCTCCGAGCTAAAGGAGAGAATCATAAGGCCACTGCCAGTTTAAATATCGTTACTGCCAAGATCTGGGCTTCTTAATCTAGGCCCAGGAAGTGTGTGGTCAGGTCGCAGAGGGACAGCAAGCACTTTCAAGTTTCATACCAAGCTGTGTGGTTTTGTATCTGTTTCCATGAGACTCATACGTGAATCTAGGCATCTTTAGAGGATGAAAATACTGGCCTGGGTGTTTGGTACTAGTGTAGTCAGAGGCTGTGCAGAAAACAATTAGAATCAGCACATGGAGTTTATAATATTATTTTTATGATGCTCACCCAGAGTTAACACAAGAAAATGCAGGAAATCTACCCACAACACTGAAGACATAGAAGCCAGCATGACGAGTCCATCCTGGAGACCAAGCGGCACACGTCTTCTCCTCTGGAGCCAGGAAGGAACGCTCGATGTGAGGACAAGAGCTTCTCCAGGAGAACTGACGGCTCAAACAGCAACACGTAGGAGAACTCACAATGCCTCAACGTCCCTCAATGCCTTTCCTTCTCCTTCTCCACATCTCTATTTATGTTGGCAACTTTCCTCAGGTGAAGTATCTACGCTCAGCAGCCTGGTGATTTAATTCTGCTGGCGTTAAGTTGACCCCCAGTTTTTAATCTATAACAGGTACCATTTTATAGGTCTGTTTCATTTTCATTTTTGCTTTCATTCCCTTCCTCTAGGTGGTTTTTGCATATAGACCACTGGACCCAAGAAAGCTGCTGGATTGTTTGTCAGTTTGCCTCTAAAAACGAGGGCACCATATGTCTGCAAAGCTGTCATCTCACTGTCCACCCTTCCCCACCCGCCCCTGCCCAACATTAACACATCCCAGTCTAACCCTGGAACTAGTGTGGCAAGGTCTAGCGACTCCAAAGTAAAGGCAGACTAAGTTCTCTCCTCCACTCACACGTACATGGCAGGCCAAATCCTAAACCCTGAAGAACAGAGTGTTTCACGCCTCACTAAGATGGCTAAATTATACTTAGCTTCCTCCCATGAGGTCTTTGCCTCGCCACACCTGCCAATTAATACAATCAAGTAGCCATCTTATAAATGACCTTTAATTTTGAATGTCAGGTTAACATTTTTCCTCATTCTCTTCCACCCGTGATTTTGTGAAATTTCAAGGCTTGGGCTTTCCTCACTTCCCCGGTCACCCAGCTTAAGACCAAGCAGGGCTGGCGCAGCGAGGAGCATTCCCATGGACAGTTGATGAAGGGCATGTGTGTCCTTCTTTCCGGGACTGACTGGTCTCAGGTAAGCAGCAAGGTCCACAAGGACCAGGAGAAGAGCCTTAGCTCTCATGTCGGAATTGTAGCTCTGAGTGACAATCAGCTCCTGAAGACGTCGAGGAGACAAAGCCCTTCTGTTCAGGGAGCTCAAGAGTTCTTCACACACCTACGCACTCACTCCTGCTCCCTCCCAGCCGCGCCTGGGAGGCAGAGAGCTGGGGGAGCCACCTGCACCTGCAGGGTGCTGGCCTCCAGACGGGCGTGTTGTGCACCTGTGTCTTGGTGCCTGTTGTCCCAGTGACTGGCTCACTTCCGGTGGATGGAGGCACCTAGAGTGGATTCTAGCTGTGACAGAGGACTGGACACCTGTTCTTTTGTCCACAAGCTATGTGGCACTGTCCAGTCATCTCGTAGTCAGTGGAGATAATGATGCCTGAGACACAGGGGTGCTGAGATGACCAGCTTAGGTGAAACCTCACAAGTGTGTCCCACATCTGTAGAATGGGGACAGAACTTGCTCATAGCCCACTTGGGGCCGGGCTCTGCAGAAGGTGGCAAGAAATGAATATTTCCAAGTTCTTCAAAACAGGTTGTGAAAGTGGTTAAAACTGCTGAAACACCATGTCACTAAAACACAAGAACTCCATGAGGTCTTCTGAAAACTTGCTCTTTTTATAACTTTAGAGAATGAATTATGACACACATACACCCATAGGCAATCTTGGAAATTCACACCGCACACTAATACCTTAACATCCTACGACTTAAAAAGACTTCCTGTGATTAACTCAGTACTGGCAAAATTTTTTGACCTTGGGACCCTTGTATAGGTCACACTGTACACATACTTTGAGATATGCTCTGTCTGTCTATTTCTAGGGTGGGTATTCCAAGGGTTGGGTGACCCAATTTCTGTGACTAATCTCAAATGCAGATATCCTGTGATTATGTGGTCAATAATGATGAATTCCTTTTTAAAACTATGGTGGAATAGTTTCTAGACTCATGGCCTTTTTGCAAAAGATTCTATAGCTCCCAGATTCAGGTCTACCATTATCTGAGCATTTTGTTTAACCAAAAAAAGTCATTTTGGATATGTATGACTTTTATCCAGTCTTTCAGGTACTCTGGTTACGAGGGCACATAGAAGGGCAGTAGAGAGAATTATCAAAACATTCCTGTAAGTATTGTTCACCACCTTCCCCTGAGGGTGTATTGGGATGCTGGTCTTTGTCATCATGGGGTACCTAGCGCTCTCTCTTTGTTCTCAAGGACCAGCGCCCCTAGAATCTCACATTCAGCAGCAGACACGATCGTCTCTATTGCTTGTATGTATTAGGCATTGTGTATCTATTTTTAAATGGAATCCTTACCACAGTCTTTAAGTTAGGCATTATTTCTTTCATCCTATAGAGATTCATAGTGATTAAATCCACTCAGATATTAAGACATAAAGGGCAGGTTTGCTGATTGCAAGGTTTGTGCTCTTTCTAATTCTTAAATCACCTTTACTCCTCTTCTCCCAGATGTTTGGGGCTTTCCATGACGGTAAGACCTCTTACTCTACAACTTCCCATACCTCTGGGAAATTACAGCTACCGTAGCAAAGGAAGAAAACCAGACATGGTTATTTCAATCAATACAGAAAAAAAAAATATTTGACAAAATTCGGCACGCACTCATGATAAAAACTCTTAGCAGTTAGAGAAACACCCTCAAATTTATAAATTACATACATAAAAAGCCAACATCAAATATCACATTTTTTGGTGAAAAATTGAAAGCTTCCTCCCTGAAATCAGGCAGAAGGTGACCATGCCTGTTTTACTTGTATTCAGCATTATACTGGAGCGCCTAGCCCAGTATCACTGACAGCTGCAAATGTTCACCATCACTGTCCTGGCCACTGGAATCAGGCAAGAAAAAGACATGAAAGGTACACTGATTGAGGGGTAATAAATAAAACTGTCCCTATTTGCAGATAGTATGATCATTTTTATTTAAAATCTTGCACTAGGCATGTAGGTCAGTGGGAGAACACTTCCTAGCGATATATAGGTCCTTAGTTTGATCTGGAAAACTGAAAAAGAAAAAGTTACCTCAGGGAATCTCCCAAATAACTAATAAATTGAGTGAATTTAGTAAGGTTGCTGTATATAAGATGATTACAAGAAAATTATATTCTCATATAAATTATTATGGAACATAGGAAAATAAAATTTAAAAAGTAATTTACATTTTAATAACACCAAAAAATAACAGCTAAAAATGAATCTCATAAAAGTGGTCCAAGGCTCCTACACTGAGAACTATAAAATATTTGTGAGAAAAATAGTAGACATAATTAAATGGAAAGCTGTATTGTATTCACGAAGTGGAAGATTCAATATTGTTAAAAAGGCAACTCTCCCCTAATCTCCTGATTCAACATGTTTTCCATTAAAATCCCAAGAACGTATTTCGCAAAAACCGAGAACTCAACATTAAAATGTATATGGCAATGCAAAGAGCATATGACAATAAAACTAATCTTAAAAAGAATACATTTAGGGGGCTGGGGATTTAGCTCAGTGGTGTAAGTGCCTGCCTTGCAAGCCCGAGGTCACAAGTTCGATCTCTGGTACAAAAAAAATTTGGGGGGGTAACTTTTCCTGCCTGATTTTAAGGCTTTAATTATAAAATTATAGCAATCAAGATAGTTTTAGTATTGGCAAAAAGACTGACATATAGGTCAATGGAACAAAATAGAGTCCAGAAATACATGCACACATATACTAATAAGAGTTTTTAAAATTTTTGTAAAGAGAAAAAATAAAAATAAAACAGACTTTCAAAACAAGATAATAGGAGAGTAACTACAATGAATAATGAATACATTGTGTATTTAACCAAAGATCTGAATATTAAAACAGAAACACTAAAGCTACTGGAAGACAGAGGTGCGGACAGGACACCAGGCGTGGCGAGTATACTCCTTATCCAGGACTCTGCGCTGTCACAGTGACACCCAGCCATGTCCCAGGAGGGTGGGGACGGCAGGTGTTTGACCTCTTGTCCTGCATCCCCACCTCTCCTGTCACGCTGTCCTCGGCTCTGCGTGCCACTGTGAGCACAGTGTGTCCAGCCTTATCCCTGAGCACCTGCCATACCCACGCCTCTCACAAGAGCAGGTGGAGCCCTCGCTCGATAAGATGGGCGACTTTCTGAGCCTCAGTTTCCTCGTGTGAACACCAGGGCTAAAAGTGCTCCGGCAGGATTTTTAGGAAGAGGACAGGAAAGCATACGGGTAAAGCACCAGGTGCATTTGAGACCCTTCCTCAACTTTTGCCCCAGTGAACTGGAATTATTTTTAGCCCTCAACTTTTGAGACACAAAGAATAAAGTTAGGAAATGTGGGAAATGTTAAAACCCAAACAGCCTCCACAGCAAGCATCTCTCCAGCTAGATGCGGGGTTCAAGGCAATTACCCTGTAGGATGAGCGTCAGAAATTTTTGAGGGTACCCAGGGCCTCAGTGCCTGCCATAACTGCACGGAACAGGAGGGCAGGGGGGTTCCCTCTCATGTATATGGCCAGCATCACATTTTGGGGCACTTTCCTTAGTGGCTCTCAACTGAGGGTGAGTTTGTCCTCCTGGCAATATCTAGGGACATCAGACTGTCATGATTAGGAAGTGTTATCTGCATCTGGTAGGCAAAGGCCAGGGATGCCACCAAACACCCTGCAATGCCAAAGGCGGTCCTTCAGAACAACAAAGAATCACCGGTCCTGCAAAGCCCACAGTGCCGCGGTTACAAATATCAGAGCTCCTGGGGAAGCTAGGTCCAAATTCCAGCCCTGTCGTTCACGGGGGAGGGACTGAGCACATTATTGCATTTTTCTGTGCTATGTGTCTACATTTGTAAAACAGAAATGGTAATAAGCATTAGTATCCCATAAGGCTGTGCATGTTGAACAAGTTCATAGTATATTGTTTTCCATCATGGTCGGAACCTGAGAAGACCCTGTGTGTGTGTGGTCCAGGCCTCCCTTTGGAACTGTCACTAGAGGTTACAGATCTGCCCCCAGGAAGCTCATTTCCTAAGTCCGCTCTGATTCCCATTCTCCTACTGAAACAGCTTGAAGCTGTTTTACCATGCTGTCACTTTCCTGGGAGGATTCTGATGTGTCAGTGTCGCTTTTAAAGAGGCTACGTAGGCTTGTACCAAACAATCCCAATGCACGCACTGCCCTCCCTGGAGATGGAGTTCGCTGAAGGCCGTCTGAGATGGGGCTGGCGGGCTGGCTGAGTGAGCTGCGTGCTGCCCGTGGCTACTTACACTGCGATCAGCTGGAACTCCAGCCTTTTCCAGCAGAAAAAGGGTTCTGGAAGGGCGTCACAGGCAGGACTGCTGCATGATGGTAAATGGTAAATGCCTCACGGTGAGGGTTTTCCATTTGGCCTGCAAATTCAGTGAAAGGAAATGCTGCTGTCTTTGAGACAGAGTGGCACTGTACTAGAAAGAACTTCACAGAAAAGCCACGTCACCAGGTCACCAGGTCATCCTGGCCCTGGTACCTCATTCTTCACCTCTTCTCACCTCCAGACCTGGGTGATTGGTCTAATTCACACCGCCTACGTCATTTCCTAAAGACCTCAGAAAAGAGGCTCTTCGAGAAGCAAGGTCACATGAAAGGTTCTGCTTTGTCTAATGATGTCACGCTGCAGCAGTCTGCGGAGTGACACACAAAACGGGGGGACCCTGCTACCATGAACGGCAAGACAAACTTCACTCCAAACTTTCCAAAGCCCACTTACGCTCTTGTCTGATGGACCCTGAGAGTCTGTTAAACTGCAATGGCTTCAGTTTGGCCCAATTAACCTCACACTGTGTTAACTTCTGCCTTCAACTATGGGTTGGCAGCGACTGCTGACTCCAGGTGCCCGCAGAAACGAAGTTGGTATATTAAACGTAAAATGTCAACTGTGTTCTCCATGTACGAGGGGAAAAACAACTGCCAGAGCATGCTGAGCAAAAGGGCACACTCAGCTGAGACGGCCGCACCAAAGCCAAATGGAGGGAAAGAAAGCCCTCACCAGAAAGGGAGTGAGGCCTGTTTGTTGTTTGCTTTGTTACTGGTTTCTGCTTACAGCACAGAAGGAAGGGGCTTTATTTCCAGCTGTCTGGACGTCTGAACAAAGGCCTTTCAAGTCAGGCAACCTAGTGTTCTCTGGGAATCCTTCTTAAGTTTATTCTGTCAGCGCGAGGCTGCCCTGCCCCAGCAGGACAGCACAGGCCTGCCTCCCACTTCTGCATTCGCGGTCCTGTTGTGATTCTGCCCAGGGTTACTGCCCTTCCGCGGTTTGCGACTGAACACTGGGAAGGGCCACTAAAACATCTGGGGCCCGCGAAGCTGAAGTCCTCTGACCCAGCCACCGGTTAGATGGAAGAACTCAGAGCCCCATTCCAACTCCCACTCCCCAGAAGCCTGGAGTCCCCCCTAAGGGTCACAGCAAGGGAGTTGGGAGAAGCCCAGCAAATCCCGACCCTTCTTCCCGAGGACCTCCACGTTGGTGTTAAGTTTGAAAGTTTCACATTTATACAGCAAAGTGCACTGACCATAAATGCACGGCCTGGTGAGTTGTGCGCTCCACCCAGCTCCAAAATCAGGAGACTTCCTGTCCCCAAGTCCCCTTCATGTCCTCGTCCACGCGGTCCCCAGTGTCGCTGCTGCTTCTACAGCGTCTCATTGACGGTGTTCAGCCACCAGGGCCCCACAGGGGATTTTTAAATAAAAGGTTTGAGATTTTGAAACGATTATAAATTCATAAGAAGTTACAGAATTTATATTTTTTAAATGCTCATAAATTTTGTTTAGAAATGAAGTTTAAAAACCAGTAGTACAGTAGAAAAATGAATGGCACTGAGTCCAGATGGTGCCCCTCCCTCACCAATATGTGACCCCAGTCAGCGCCCTGGCCACATGAGCCACCACCGGTGAGGGCCCGTCTACTCACTTGTTATTGGCGGGATTAAACTCAGAGACCACATGTGACTAGGTGTGTCAACTGGAGGCTGCCCCCCCTCCCCGTAAGTGGAGAGATGGCCACAGCAGGAATGTCCCAGCAATGCTGTGCCACTTGCACCTTTGTTTGGTTTCCAGTCACATACTGTGGGCACTCATTCGCCAGCATCTCCATCTTCCCTCGGCCTCCCACCTCTGCAGCAGTATCTCCCTCTAGCTGTTTGGGCAGGTGAGGTACGGAGGCGTCAGAGCCAGGGCGGGAAGGCCAAGGAGCCCTGAGCAAGCAGGCCCAGGAGGTGTGTGAGCCTCCCAGACTTCCCTGGCCGGTCTGCCCCGGGCCATTCCCCTGTGGGCTGGCCACTGGGAAACCAGACCAGCTCCTGTGCCACCTGGAAAGGCCATGCTCCACCTGCTCCCCATTCCAGGGGAAGGGCGTGGTTCTCTGCTCAGGAAAGGAGACTTCTCACTGTGAATCCATAACAAAAGGCAGCCATCAAAGAATGTCCTTACTAAATGGAAAGGAACAGACCTTTTCTCTTTACTGGGAGGGGACTGAGGACTACTCTAGGCCTGCTGGCTGTGAGTCACACCGGGGAAGACAGCCAAGCCCACATGGCCCATCTCAGAGGACTTAACCTGGACAGACAAGTGCCTGGGCCACCCGAGAGGGAAAATCTGGATGGGCTGGATCCACCAGTGTGGACAATGGCTGTGGGTCAGCTGCTGGCCGCTCTGCCCACCTCAGGCCGTCCTGCCACCCTCCACACCTGGACTGCAGTGTGTGGGCCCTGCCCTCGGGGAGGCCTCCCTACTAGACCACGCCTGTCTACCTCGGGACCTGGTTCTCCTGCCACCTCACTTTCCAGGGCTCCTTGCAGAGTCTGGTTTGCCATCGTGCCCATGCCACTGTCCTCAGGGGAAGGGCCCCCCTCTGCCCACTGCAGGAAGTGCTCTGCTGTGCCTCTTTAAGGCTGTGGACCTGCCCTGGGGGCTCCTTCCATCTTCCAGGTGCTTTTCCATCTGAACACACCCCTGGGGCCCACCCACTGGAGATTATCAGTCCAGGAATGGGCATAGAGGAAGGACCTGTTCTTCTGGTTGCCTGACATCTCTCAGGTGTCAAAACGTGGCACATACCAGGGTCAAGGGGTGGGGGTAAGAGGGCGGGCGAGACCAGAGTGTGACCCAGCCCACGCCTTCCTTGGTGATTAATCTCAGGGTGGCAGGTTTAGGCCTAGGGCCAGGAAGCTCTGGCAGAAGAGGCAGCAATGGTGATAATGACAGGAGTAACACTAATAGGATGGTAGGGAGGCACTGGCCGTGAGCAATGTGGACAGTCCTGGACCGTCGTTGCAAGTAGCCTGGACACCTGCTGCTAATGAGGAGAGTCACTTATTGAATTCCTTGTACTGTGTGCTTTGCATGTGTCATGTTATTGAATGCTTTCAATAACCCTGTGGAGGTCAACGTCCTCCGGGGAGATGTCTTTGGCCTCAGGTCATGCAGCCAGCAAGTACACAGCTGGAATAGGCCCCAAGATGGCAGTGACTCCAAGATCCTTCCTTTTCCTCCTTCCTCATCCCTGTCCAACATGCAGAGACTGTTGGTCTTCCCAGTTTTCAGTTTTGAAAGGTTTTGTTCCCAGTAGAGTGTCTGCTAGGCTTGCTGAGAATGGCTGTCACCTGCCCACCTTGGGGCATTTATGTTTCAATGGGAGTCTGGGGGACAAGTGGCAACCAACATTTATGCCAGCAGTGGTTTTCAAAGTGATCATTAGGCACCACAGTTAGCGCTCACGTCTGCACCCTTATCTCGTTTCATCGCAGTCCTTCTCAAACGTCAGAGTCACCTGGGGGACTTAGTGACACACAGATGTCTGGCTTCACCCAGAGTTTCTGATTCTGCTGCTCGGGGGTGGGACTGAGAATCCTGCCTTTTAAAGAAATTGCTGGTGACACCTGTGATGTCAGCCTGGGAACCACACTTTGAGAACTGTGGCCTGTAGCGACTCCATCAGATTAGAAGAGCAGTCACCATTGCTCCCATTTTTTACAAGAAGACTTTGATGTGCAGGGAGGTCAGGTGGCTTGTGGCTAGGCGACAGTTACCAAAGTCAGGGGTAGGATTTTAACCCAACATATGACTCCACCTTCTGTCCTATGCCATTACTTCTCAACGGGTCTGTGCAGTAGAGAGTCCGGCAGTGAAGACCCATCACCAGGACCTGAGTGCTGCCTGCACTCCAGGGACACAGGCCTGCGTGTAAAGGCACTATCAGAGGGAGGGGGGTGGGGCGCCCCACCCTCCCCAGCACAAGGCAGAACAGATGTAGCACACACAGCTGTGCTGAGCCTTCTCCCCACCCAACAGCCTGCAGCAAGAAATGGTCAGAAGAAAACCAGGTGTGCCCGGCTCACGCTTGTAGTTCTAGTACTTGGGGAGGCAGAGGCAGGAGGATGCAGACTGAGCCCGGCTCAGGCAATTTAGTGACTCGGTGAGAGAACCTATCTCAAAAAACAAACAAATATCTATCTATCTATCTATATCTCAGTTAGGACAGGGACTTTATTTTCAAATGGGAAAAGGACAGGTCTCAGATGGCTGAAGCTAGCGCTGGATTTCCAGGACTGCTCATGACTGACCTTTGGTTAAGTATGAGCCTGACGTTCCTGAGGTGCAAAGAAGCCCAGAATTTATTAGTGCTCAGGGTTCACCTGAGTGTCCACAGGTGTCCCCCGCTGACAGCATTACCGGTGCTGGGCTCCAATGCAGACATGGACATGGGGTCACACGGTCTACCCCTGAATCTGTTCTTGGCAACTTTACTTCAGCAGAGCCAGACACCTGTCTCAGACAGGAGATCAAGGTGTGCAAAACTGGCTCCGGGAAGTGGGTGTGACCTGTTAATTACAAAATCCCAGGACATACGAACAACAGTTCCCAAAGCCCTGCATGTGGACTTCTCCAAAGAACTTGAGCGGGTTTTCAATAGGGTGACCCAGCCCCATGTCAGCCTGAGGAATGAATGGGTGACACAAAAAGGACAGCCCACACTGAGTTGGTGCCACTGTGTTCTCTCTCGCATGGTGGCTGCCCTCATGCTGTCGGTGAGCTTCTTTCCCTACTTCCCTTGGTCCAAACTTGCACCTCAGAGCCTGTTTCTTTTCTTAGCTTTAACAAAACTTTGCTACTGTGTGTGCTTATTTTGACCAATTCTTTGCTCAAGATAGAAAGAATTCTGACGCCACCTCCAGAAGGAGACTCCAGCACCCCCAAATCCAGCAACATATGTCAGAGTCAGAAGCCAAAGGAGTTCATGTCTAATTTATGTTTAGACATATTCAAGAAGCAGAGAAAATGATTTAAATCAATACTAAAAGGTCTGAGGATTTTTTGCTGTTGTTTTAAACAGAAGGCCATATTTAAGTTTAAGAAATGCTGCACCATGTTGCCCCGTTTAAGGTCCTAACAAATATATTCCCCAGATTATGATCCCAAGGGCTGGAGAGGCCAAATCTCCCTGTGGGATGTCCTCCATTGCCCCCACCCCACAGAGTACCTCGACTTCTCTTCAAGAAAAGAAACAACTGTAAGAACATGATGACAAACTCTGATAAGTGGAACAAAAAAACCCCCCAAACCAGTAAATTAAAGTAAAAAGGTATCCAAATGAAGAAATGTTCCCACAAGGCACTGTGGCCTAAAACCTGGCCCAGTGAAGGGTCCCAGAGGCCCTGGGCCACCCCTTCCCCTGTAGGGGGGTTTCACAGCCTGTGGTGGAGGCTTGGTGGTCCCATGAGTGGGCCAGACCTTGCCAGGCTCTACTGTCCCTCCCGTCCCTCCCGACTGGGTGTGACTTCAAGCAGCTCATTTAGCGTCTGAGCCTGTTAATAACCATTGTCTGTACAATGGGCATTCAGGCGCTGCCCCCTCTTTAAAATGAGATCGTTTAAACGGGAGCCTAACCTGTGAAGTTCAGGACAACCCTCTTCCTTCTGTTACAGGCAGCTGAGTTAGATAAAAACCCCACGGGCAGTCAGAAAGGGCCGCCCCTGAAGGAGCCAGCACAGAAGACCAGATACAGTGCAACTGCCGGGAGGCAGACAGACACCTCTGCTGTGGGCCAGGCCTCAAGACAAATGTCAAAGGAATGCACGCACATCCTAAGGGTCAACAGCAGGGATTGATATTCTAAATAGGTACTGCCACCTTGAGAGAGCCAGAAGGAGCCACCAACCCACCCGCCTACACAGGATATAGTTTAGTGGCACAGCAGCTGCCCGGCAAGTGCAAGGTCCTGAGTTCAATTTCCGGTACAAAAAAAAAAAAAAAAGGGAGAAATCCATAACCAACCCCTATAGGCAAAGGTCCTGTTCTTTATCCATGTCCCCTTGCTCTGTGATTGGCTTTCCCATTTAATCCCGATTTAGTACATTTTACCTGGCAAATTATACTGCTAATCTTATTGGCTGACCATACTTCTGTCCCACCTCATGCCTACCATGCGATTTCTCATTTTTTCTCACCCTGGACCTGCCTCACCTTGTGGTTTTGCTCTTTAAAATTCCTAGAAAAGGCCTGGTCTTTGGCAACCAGCTCGGGACCCCTTCTGTCTCGCTGTCAGACAGACGCTTTCTCTCTCTCTCTGTCTCTCTCTCAGTAAATATATTCTGCTCTTAACCTCCGCTGTTCCTAAATTCATTCCTCGATTTTAGAGAACACGACCTGGTAGGGGGCATCTAGCAGGCTGGGAGTTTCTTCTGTCTGTGTCACCTCCGCCCCACCTGGCTTCTTCCAAACCGCCAGGTCTGTAACTGCTCTGCCCCCCCCCCCCGCCACCGTGGGGAAGCTGCGGCAGCTCAGTGCCCAAGGTCGCGCGGGGTCAGGGTCCCCGGGAGCTGGGTGTGCCTCGGAGGGCTCGGGCCCCACCCTCCCGGGAGAGATGGGGAAGTGAAACCGGGGAACTAGGAGGAAACGGGACCTCGAACTCTGCCCTTCTGCGCGCTGCCCCGCGTTAGCGGCAGATCCAGGAACTGCTGCTCCGGAGTCTTGCAAGCCCCCCCCCCACACACACACCGTCTCTCCAGTATATGCAGATGAAACGGTGCCCAGTTTTCCGGAGACTTGAAATGCACTAGGCAGAGAGACTGCAGCGTGCGGAAAAGCCAGAGGACGGCCCGGGACCGAGGCTCAGGCGGCGGAGGAGAGCGAGCAGCCCGGGGGTTTCGGCGCCAGTGTGCTCGGAAAGCGCTCTCCTCTGGGGAGATGCTCATTTTTCCATTTGTTTTTATTCATCAAAATGGTAACTCCAAAAGACCCCTTGCAGGAAGGGATAAAGTGGAGGACGGTGAGCCCTAGCGTTCGTCAGAGCAGAAAACTCCAAGGCTTGGGGTGGGGGTGGGGCGAGGGCGGGGCTAACTCTACGGAACAGGGAGGGCCGGGCCCCTGTTAGCCACAGGACGTGTCAATCATACCATTTTGACAAATGGCAGTGAAACTAAAAGGACTTTCCCCATTAGAATTAGGAACCCAAGCTTTAAGATTTATTGAATTTCAAAAAAAAGTTATTTGGCCTGAAATTAAAAGAAAAATGAGTTTAAAAGACAAACACTAACTTCAGGAATATGCAACATCTAAAAGGTTAGGCACACGCATTACCTTCAGAGAGGAGTGGGTTTTTTTTCGTTTTGGGGTTTTGTTTTTGTTTTTTACTTTGTCAGCTATACCATTCGAAACGCACGTTTGTGCGTGCTGGCCCCTGATATTGTCGATGGTAAAATGTTAGCTATTCACAAGTGCAGACATGTACCAGCAACACAAAAGCTGTCCGAAGAACTTTACTTTCACCTCACGATACAGAGACCTAAAATTCCTTTTTAATCTCTGGTTAAGAGTATTGGTATTTAGAAGTCTGAATTATCCTCAAGAGCTACGGGAAGTATTCAGTCAAGAACATATCTTAGTTTTGGGTGCAGATTTCTAGAGGTGACTTAGCTGCATCCCAGATGATTTGTGATTTAAGCAGGGAAGGGTTCAGCTCATAGCGGACCGGTTGGTACTGTGTTAGTCCACTCTGTGTACTTTAACAAATACCTGAGGTAAATCAGCTTACATACAGCAGGTGTTTATTTTGGATCACAGTTTTGGGCACTGCAGAGATGGAGCGGTCAGTTAGCCCCACTGCTTTTGGCCTCTGTTGGGGCAGTACATGGTCGCCAGGGAGAATGAGGAAGGGGTGGGGTCTCCCTGTCCCCTTTAAGGGACTGGCCCTGATGACCCAGGAACTTCCCACTGGGTGTTATATTCTAAAGATTCTGCCACGCCCTACAGCCCCACTGAGGGGATGAAGCCTTTCACATATGGGCCTTACAGTTTCTGATCCAAGCAGGTACTTTGATATCCAGGGAAATGCCATGTGTACTGGGGAGTCAACCCAGAGAAACTGAGTCATCTCACGGGGCAGATCCTTGGTAAGTGAACCACAACCTCAGGTGCAGACTCCACAGGCAGCCAGAGAAACTCACTCATGATTCATATCTCTTCTTAAATGTGACTTCAATGCCTCTAAATAGCTCTACAGTGTCTTAGCTCTGTGACTTCATAGCACCCAGGGCAGTTCAAGCCCGGGGGAGGGAGGCACTCTTTGTTCCCTTTGAAACCTCATGCTCAGACGCATGTGCGCACCCGCCCTTCCACGTTCACATCTGATGCATTCAGGTGGCTTTTATCATATAAGAAGTTACAATCCTGTGAGCCACATCAGAACATTCTAGAAAGACAGAAGCCTGAGAATGCCACTAGGTAAATCTCCCCATGTCTGTGACCCAGCCATTTACCTGCATTAAATAACTAGATATACATGCTCTGTTTAATTGTTTTCCAAAGGTCCCACAACCAGTCATGGGGAGGGCATGAGCTGAGAGAAATTCAGCACTTTACTCAATCCTCTATTGCTTCCTATGTGCAAGGAGCCTGTCTGTCCGAGCCCTCCAGGCCTCTGAGGAGGAGCCCATAGGAAGTAGGCACCTTGCCTTGAAAAAAATAATTCCTTCTACATTAGATGAACTCGCCTGTCTGTGTTTAGACCAATGCCTCCAATTTCTAGTGAGTAGGTAGTTAGCCCTTGACTACTTAGTAGGCACTGATTAGGTTAAGATTTGCTGCAGACCTCAGTCCTGAACCACCCTGGTAGGCTGTTGGGGCCAGTAAGCCAAATGCCTGTGGGATGACGCTTCCTAAGAAAGGGGACGAAGAAACCACGCTATGCTAGAAGGTGGGCGCAGCCTTTGAAAGGGGCTGATGTACACACCTCACTTACAGCAGCAGGATCAGGGACAGGAAAGGTGGACGTGACAGATAAGTCCATGTCACTTGCTCAAGAGCTGCTAGTTTCTTGTTAAGAAGGATTTGCAAGCAGCCTGCAGGTTTTCTGGAAAACGATGCTCTGATGGACGAGTGGAGTCTGCTGCAAGTACGGTGTCTGAGATCAGCTCTTCCAGCAAGAACCCAGGTCACAGTTAACAAGGGCTCAGGTGTCTGGGTGTTTACCTTACATCCAGCACCAACTGAAAGAAGTTACTTGAGGTCACAGAAGAAGGAAGACGCCAGGCTGCCATCAGGCTATAACTTGGATAACTGGATCGTTCGCAGCTTTCTCACGCTTGTGACTTTGGCCACCCACCCTGGTTTTCACAGGATTGGCAGTGTATCCTTTGAATTAAAGGGGGACACATCCTGATTTACTTAGTTGTTTTGAGGAGTGAGGTAGAAGGGAGGAGTTGGAGAGATTGAACCTTGCCCAGGAGTGATCATGAAGAAAGAAAGAAAGAAAGAAAGAAAGAAAGAAAGAAAGAAAGAAAGAAAGAGCTCTTGGTTGGGGTGGGGTGGGGGTGGAGGAGCAGCATGAGAATAGAAAGAAAAATAGATGCCATACCTTCAGCCCACTTGGCGGACATGACAGAGGAGGTCAGCTGTGGGGAGGTCACAGAGAGACCGAGCAGGGAGTCCTGTGGGATTAAAAAAAAATACTTTGAGACTGTTTTCTGGCCTTTCTTCTTACAATGATGATTAAAAGGAAATACTGGCAATTTAATTATATACTTAGCAATAAAAGAATGTGACCTATAGGTTGAGCAGAGAGGACCTCCATGGAGGTATGGCAATGTCAACCTCACGACGGAAGACTGCTTTTCTGCCTTTAAACACAGGTTATGAAAGCCAGACCCAGTAGGGCGCACCCATAATCCCAGTGCTCCGGAGGCTGAGGCAGGAGTATTGCTGCAAGTTCAAGACCAGTGTGAATTACAGAATGAAACTGACTCAAAACAAACAAACAAAAAACAAATAAATAAAACTTAAAAAATAAAAGTAGCTCTTGAAACTGTAAATCTACGTAACTCCAGAATTAGACTATTGTTTAGTTAAACTGTTCCACAACTGGAAGAAATTGGGTGTCTGTGTGGGGGGAGGGTGAGTACACATATTTTTAAAAATTGTGAATACCACACAAGCTAAACTGATGTTTAATTTCTCAACTACAAAAATTAAACTTTTTTTAAAAAAAAAATTCTGTGTTCTATCATAAGGCACATTTCTCAGTTAAGTCCTTTAAGGAAAATCAATCTAAATGCTTTTCATGAAGACCAAAGAAAAAAATGTTCCTATTTTCCTTGGAAAATTAGCTGGGCTATTTTATGAATTGAGACTCTTAAAATTAAATCATTTTGTTTCAAAGATGCCAAGACACACATTCATTCTCATACTTCCTGCTTCTTGGTGGGATGGTGGACATTTCCAGAGAATTCCTGTGCCAAAATTCTATATTTCTTTTCTATAAACCTGTTTTCCAAGCCTGTCCTCCATGCCTTTCATGGCAAACAGAAACACATTCTGTGTCAAGTTCCATGTTCTTTGCTCTAAAATTAGTAAGTATTGGGTAGAGGGTAGAGGTGGGTGATGTCACATTGACTGCATTTCCTCAAAACCCCAAAGAGATGGGACCTTGACAAGTAAAGTGATTTGTTTCATTTTCTTCTAAAACTTAGGAACTTTCTAAAGAAGATCACAGCGTAAATGTGCTCCAGGTAGGATCTGAGGAGATAAAGCTTTTGTTCCTTGTTGATAGCTTATGTCTAAACTGGAAGCCCCTCTCCATTCCATGCCTCACCCCCAATAAATATGTTGGAACTTTTTAAAAAATTTTTACTTCTAAAGGCAAAATAGAAATGGTAATAGAAGGCTGGATTTATGAATGGACTTATGGATGGATGGACTGAGGGGTGAATGGATGGCTGGATGGATGGATGGGTGGGTGGGCTGTGTGTATGTATCATGTTGAATATATTCTGAACGCATGCAGACTAATTCTGAAATTTTCCTACAAATCAGCTTCCTTCTATCTTATTTTTCCTGGTATTCCTGTCCCTAGGACACTGGAGTAGCTTTACCTTTTTGTGTTTCTGAGAAAAACCATGGGGCTGAGTATTGGCTCTCAAAGCCGTAGAGGATGGGATAGCAAAGGCCTTGTATCCGGGTACATGTGCTTCTGCCAGTGGTGACAATGCAAATCTCTTTGACCTTTGGCTTTCCTGCCAGTGGAGGAAGTTGGTAGAGTAAGTTCTTATCCTCAGTCCCAGGTAATCTGAATAGCTCTGCATTGCCAGGCAGAGCAAACCACTGGGGGACCCATTCTATGCCTGTTCACTTGTCTGCTTCCTCCACTTTTAGGCCTTAGGTCTATCAAAATGTTAGCTGTGCTTCATGTCCACCATGATCATATAACGGTCTGAGGCTCAGAGCCTTTACTCATTTATCCAAGTTCCCTTCAGGGCTTGATCCAGTGTGTGGAACATAACTAGAGTTCAACAAACATTGGAATGACCAAATTCTCTGCACGAGTCAGTAGAGTTCCTGACATCTGTATGTGAGACGCATAGCCAAGAATTGTGACTGTGTGTGTGTGTGTGTGTGTGTATGGGGAGGTCACAAGTGACTCAGGCACCTGCAGCTCCCAAGGTCTTAGAGTCAGGTGACGCAGAGGACAGGATAGATGTAACAGTGTCTGAAGAAGGCACAGACCAAGGGGTGTCTGCACACACATTATTGAGTTAACTCCAACCTGGCGCTTGATACATAACTACAGATGCTGATTGGTTAAGACAGATACAGAGAGATAGATATAGATGATATAGATATAGATATATTTCTAAGCATGTCACAGCTGTCATCTCCGTGTTTTTGAAGCTAGCCAAACTACACCAGAAGCTGTACTTTGATGGGACCTTGGCTCTTTACAGTCCCTGAAGGGGTTCTGAGTGGGACCCACCTACCCTCATGCAGGTTCTGTGACACCTCTTTCCCATTCCTTACATCTCTGGGCTGGTGGTAAGCAGCTCACAGCTCCGAAAGTGAAGTGCTTCTCGTTAATAAAACTGTTTCTGTTACAGCAATGATTAGCGATTATAAAAACAGCAGCAGCAGCAAAATGACACTCAGGTCAAGCCTGGCCTTAGCTTGGGCAGCCCTCATTGCTACTGGGGTTCTCTAGAACCAGGGATTGGGGTCAGGGTTTGCAGCCCAGCCCCAGAAAAAGGGTCTTAGAAAGGGAATGAGAGATGAGGCCCACTTCAGTCTGCTGGAGGCTGCAGGGGGAGGTCAAGGAGGCAGGGGACAGGGACCAGAGCCTGTAGTGTGCTTTGGAGTCGCCAGAGAAGCGGAAGTCGCTGGGAGAGTTTGCTGCTTGTGTTAACTGATTGAGATGACGTTGCCAAAGGGCAAAAGTTCAAAATCTGAACCATGTTGCAGAAGTCACTCAGCTACTGTCCCTTCATTCATTCAACATTAAAACGTGGCATAAATAAACAGCATTGAGTAATTTGGAAACCTAATGACAGGAGCGCGTCCCAGAGGAGCCTGCAGGGGTCCCTGGCCTCTGGCACCCCATGGGTTTCTGCTTTAACAGCTGATCTGAGTCCAGAGAGGAAGCTTCCCGGTGTCTCTTGTGCCCTGGGTCTGGGACACAGTGGGGGATGAGAGTGGTCATGGGCACTCAGGGGGCCTCTAAATCCATCCACAAGCCCTGAGAGCATTAGTTCTGTGTTCCTGCAAGTGCTTCCGTCCCTACCCTAAAGCAACTGTAAGCCTTGCCATGATTCAGCTCTCCTGTGATGTCCCAGGTTCCTTGCTCAGCCCATCTGCCACTGCATGCTGGAGGAAGATTGGGGAACATGAGCTGCCGATGGCCTGGAGTCCCTCAGGGACAGAGAAGGGACCTGGCTGGCCCCTGTGTGCCTAGGAGGTACACTTTCAGAGTCCTGGGCCCTAGCATTCTGTGTTAAAACCAAAAGGAAAATGCAGAAGGCTCAAGGTCGCATGAAATGGACCTGAGGCTATTAACAGAGATGACTGTGATGTACATTCTTTACATGAGGCACGAAGTGCAAAGGTTTCTGGCCAAAGCTACCATTGTTCGCATTTCATGTAAAACTCCAGCCCCTTAGAGCATTTTTTACTTTTCCAGACTCCTTTTTTCTTAATCTTAAGGGTTCTTTGCTCTTTACCAAACAATTTAGGCCTTGTTCTCATTTTTCACTTGAGATGTTAAAAAATGCTCTTGGGAAACAGTCCTGCCATTCAGAAATTCCAAATATATCCATGAGCCTTTATTATTCTTCAAGGTTACGGGAATTTTCCTTGGAAACTATTTGAGTAGAATTTTTGCCTTTCATGTCTCCTCCAGATTTTAAAATGAGTTTTGGTAAATTGAAGCCTTTGAGCTTATATTTACTTATTTATTTATTTTGCCAAATTTAGTCTGTTTAAATATGCTTTGTCATTAAAAACTAAAAAAAGGAAACTCAGGCCCTCCTCTTGAATTTCCTTTTAGAAAGTAACTGGGCCACAGCGTACAGTGGCCATTTGTTACCTTCAGCATCGGGCTGGCGTTGAGATTAAAAGATGAAGCCAGAGGAGCATAAAAAGCCATTTTTTGACATCCCTTTCTATAATCTGAACAAAACCTCGAAAGCCATTCCATCTTCTGGCCCCGGCTTTGTCAGTTAGACCCCAGAATATGCCAGACGTTAAGAGCTCTTTTATCTCCCAAAAGACGGAAGCATATTGGGTGTTGGCAGCAGAAACAGAAGCGGGTGCGCTTGAGGCACCAAGGGGAGAATGCCGCGGGCCTCACTTCTTGTCTGACGTTTTGGAGTGGAAATTACGGCGCTGGTGCTGCAGCCTCTCCTCGAAAGACTTCTGGATCCAGCAATCTGACCCAGACAGGCACAGCATGAGGTGTGGAGGCCCCAAGTGACTGGGACTCTCCAAAATCCAGAACACAGCTGGGGACCCAGGAGGCAGGACTGAGTCCCCGTGTCTCCTGGGAATCAGAGTGCCCACTGGTAGGGCGAGAGAAAGCTGCCCTGGAGGAACCCCTAAAAGATGTGTGAAGTGGAAAGCCCTGTCTCCTCCCAGCCCTGGCCCACAGCTCCCAGGGACATCTGCCCGGGTCCTGAAGAGGTCCCACGCACTTTCTTTGGTTAGGTGTGACCAGGTTTGGTAGGAAGTTCACAGATTTGGGAGCTCACGATCCGGGTGCTCGTGCCTCAGATGTGCTCCTATAGGCACGTACGTTAGCCTCTGTCAGCCTTTAAAATGTACGTAAGAACACCGCTATGCCTCTTGGGGGGTTGCTGTGAAGCATAAGCAAGGTAACGTCTATAAGATCCCTTGGCAAACTGTGAAGTGTCCTGATCAGAGGCGATGGTATTATGACTGTTGAGTCTTGTGCTTGGCAAAGGGCCTCTGGCCTCTGGGCAGTTTGCTTCTGGCTTGTACTGACTGACGCATTTGGCTTCATGGCTATTTTTTGAGGTCCATTGGCTTGTTCTGGTATCAGTCTCTCTACCTGTTTCACCATGGGAACCGGCTGAAGTTACCTGAGTCTCCTGTGTGTTAGTTACTCCTTTTTAAAATGGGTGTGGTACTGGGTTAGTCAGAGTTCTGGAACTATCACAAGATACCTGAGCTAATTACTGGTTAAGGAGGAAAGGGTTATTCTGGTTTGCGGGTTGATGGAGCAGACCCTTTACTTCGGGCTCAGGTGGGTGTGCCTGATGGAAAGTCAGGGAGACATAGTGGGCCAAAGCCACTCAACTCACGGATGAGATACCAGGCGAGGGATGAAGACACCGGGTACCAGAATTCCCTCCATAGGAATCCCTCCAATGGCCTCAGGACCTCTCACGAAGTCCCACTTCACCAAGGTGCCACCACCTTCCAGTATCACCAGGCAGGGGACCAAGTCTTTTAAACTCTGGGGACACCCAGCATCTAAACTACCAAAGGTGCCACCTGCACCTGCCTCAGGGAGAAGCACTGGAGAAAATCCAGCTCAGTGACTTGGCCAGAATGTGTCGAAAGTCTCTTCTGTGCCCAGCACTTAAGACAGAATCATGAATAAAATGAAACTCCTGTCCCAGAAGAAGAGACAGCCAAGTGATCAGTCAGTCCTAGGACAACACACTCAGTTACCAGAGAAAAACAGGGGCAAGGCTGTGAGCCCACCGGACCCCTGCACTCAACAGTGGGATCAGAGGGATCTTTCTAGCTTACTTTCACCACTGCCTTGGCAAAAGAGTACGCTAAGCTCAGCTAAGGAGAGACAGGCAAAGCACAAACGTCTGCTCTTGCCGTGCAGCGTTGGCCGCTCACTATGCTCGGAGCCACGGGGAGGGGACTTTCCACCTTTTGCACTGTTCTCGGACGTATTGTCAGCAGTGCAAGGCAGAGGCCTCTGCACCCCGGTACTGACCACAGGATGATGTCACACTGAGGTACTGTGCTAACTTGTCCCCTAGAAATCGTTTCTTATTGGGGCCAAAGTATCACTCAGCAATTATGATAAGGTGGCGGTAAATGATCAACCCACAGCAGAAAATAGCCGAAGCTTGACCTTTCCTGACTCACCGATGTGGTGACTTCCTGCAGCTCCTCCTAAGCTGATGGAGGGGCCTTATCCTGTCCCCCGGTTGCAGCCAAGGGGAGGACATCATCTGGACTCTTGTTACATATAGGGTGGGCACTGCCCAGGTGAGTCCCACAGTGGCAAATTATGTGGACATTCATTCATCTGTCCTTTCATTTCTTTGCCCAATGGAATAGAATTAATCACATGGGCAGGACTTGGTGAGGTTTAACCAGGAAAATGCAGTTCTTGCTTCTTTCGTTTTCTCCCATCATTGCCCTTTCAATCTGCCCTGCCAAGAGCCTTTTATTCTGGGCAACATCCAAGCAGTCCCAAGACGATGCTGTCCCTTAGGTGTTACCGAACTGTTAGAGTAGCAGGAAAGCTCAGTCCACTATACACTTAAAACTGTTTCCCGCAAAATCCCGATCTATTTCCCTTTCTTCCCAGCTCAGGCCTGACTCAATCAAAAAGACTCTACCGTCTGTCTTACACTATTTTTTTGCCAGCTGCTCTGACTCCCGAGGTGTGGCAGAGTGTGGGGGGAAGAACAAAAAGAAGCCAAAATATGTTTTTCCTTAGCTGTGGCTGCTGTAACCAAGCATTTGGTGTTCTCTGAGTATAAATGCTGGGTTACTGGGCCTGTCGTCTACAAGGCAGGTTCAGTGGGCTCAGGTTCTATGCCCTGCAGCTCCTGCCCTTGGGGAGAGAGCCTTCTCTGGTGGACTCAGGTCCTCCTGCAGCTCAGATAGCACATCACACAAGGCTGTCATTGAGTGCCAGGTTCTCCTTAGCCTGGCTCCAGTCCCATCAAGAAGGCCCACGCCTAGCTACCATCCTCAGAGCCCACGTAGCCCACAGGGAGACACAGTTTGTCCCAGCAGGTTCACAAGTGCAAGTCTTGCTCGAGAGTTTCTTGCATACTGGCAGCTAGGACAGGACACGGAGACCCTGCAGTTCAGCAAGAAAGGGAGACTTGGGGTTCAGCTCCTGGCCAATGCCCCCTACCTCACTTGTCCCCACTGTGGGGGAGGCAGCTGGTGCTCTAGCCCAATGAAAAGAAAAGAAAAACAAAAGCCTAAACTTCTTACTAGAAATTCCTTACAAGCCAGCCCAAACTGTATCTCCATCTGTGTCTGTCTATCTGTTGTATTGGCCGACTCTTGAGAAGTCCTGCTAGGAAGATGTGGCCATTTGTCACAGCTTTGTGCACTAGAAACATTCTCAAGAAATGGGAAAATCCCAAGTTAACTTTCTGTCATTCAGTCCTTCACAGTGAATTTTATGGGGGTTCATGCCTTGGTGTACCCCATAAAAGGCAAAACTGACAGGAACTCTTCCCTCTTTTAAGGGAGCTGGGGACCCCACAGATTTCTGCTTCCTTCATGCCCTTCTGGACATCGAATTAGAAGAAGGCAACATCCTATCACCTGGCTCACAGCTATTCTGTCCTAGCGCATGGCAGCAAAGACAGGTGTCATTGCACATCTGTGCTTATGGTCTCAAGGACTCAAGATCCTCAACTGCCGTTGAGTCATCTCTGATAATCTAACCCTCAGAATTATTTCAGTGTTTAGTATATTTTGTGAATATCTGATTCTTTAGCAAGTACAAACTTAATTATGCTCTCATTTTAATCCTAAACAGGTTCATGATGTAGAGAGAGATGGTTTCCTGTAATAAGAATATCCACTAGGTCATATGCCACTAACTGAGCAAGCTAGATTCGGAAATTTACTTATTTGTAGATTAGATTTTTATGTGCTTTATCCAAAAAAGTGTCCGATTATATGGCCTCAATGGGTAACTCATTGAAATAGTCGATTTAACTAGATGTTTAAATGTAAAGATATATTTTTTAAGACCAGGGTCCTGTTCTTGGCACTGTTAATTATAAATATTCAGCTCAGAATGCCTGCCTTGTTCCTGAAGTTGGAGTCTTATGTATTTTGGTTTTGTGAAAATTTTGTTTTTCATCTAATTAAACCTTAACATAGATGAAAAGTTTTGATCTTGTGCAGGAAAAACCCCAGAGAATCTTTATTATTGCCAAATATTATATTTATAAAGTCTTATATTCTAACCTCAGTTCCCTGATGTGATACATAAATCTCATTAACTTTATAAATATGATTTTTCCAGAGCAAAGAACTTCTCTCTTTCTTTATTACGTCTAATTTGCATACCAGCACATAGTCCAAGTGTTGGCAGGTAATATTTTAAAGGGCATCAAAGAATAAAAATGACTAATTACCTACAGATGTGTTGTGAAATAGAGTCACTTACTATTTGAAAGGCAGAAAACCAGACACCTAGCAAGTGCTCACTCAGGGACAGAGAAAAGCCATTTTGCAGCCAGGAGGCACCCCTCTCGCTTTTGAGGCATGCCACGCTAGTGCATTTGACTGCACAGAAGATCCTCACAAGGAGGCTTGACTGTCAATTGCCCATGCTCACGGTGAATGACAGCAGGGGCACCCCCAAAGGCTGGCACGTGGTAGCAGAGGAGGTAGGGCTTATTGGGAACCTTCTTGCCGAGCTCACGCATCAGTCCTGAACAGACAGCCCTAGGCTCACTTGCGAACAGGCTTTCCCTTCCGAAACACTGGCCCTCCCTCCCTCTCTTCCTGTCTGAGTGGATTTCTAGGATGAGGTTGTCCCTCCCAAACGCAGAAATAAGAATCCAACACTTACTCATTGGCCACTAACCCCACCAGCCACGTGGAAAGCATCAAAACGCAGAACTCACCTCAGAATCCAATCAGCCTGAATTTCCAGGGGGTTCTATTCTCCCACAGGTAAGGCTGGAGAAGGAGAAGCAAAACAGATGATGAAGAGAGGAAGGAGGGAGACATTCAAAGGCCAACACTAACCCGGGAAGAAGTGGCTGGAGAACCCTGGAGGTGCTTGTATCTGGCAGCACAGCTGGGGTCATTCTGCGACATGAACCAGGAGGCAAACGTGGGATCTCAGACTGAAGACCCGCGCTCTCCCTTTCAGGCAAGGAAATTAGCACCTAAAAAGTGTCCGGACGCAAGATGCCCTCTCTGGAACAGAAATGTGGCAGCAGGCAGAAATTTGCATATGGTCAAGCAGTGCCTTGCTTTCCACCTTGGCCTCCATTGGTCCAGAAGAGGGGTGCAAAGCAGTGCAGTGGGGATTCGTGTGCCTGTGAAGAACCAGAGGCAGAGGGAAGGTGGATTTTTCTCTCCTTTGGGGGAACAATGGACTTTCTCTCCCTCTCTCTCTCTCTCTCTCTGTGCCCTTTGGCAGATGGAAGAAGAGAAAGAAGAAAGGGGAAGAGAAAGACAGACCTGCCCCTCCTTCAGGAGACCTTGAGTGCTCATGGCCTGGGCTTTCTTGGTCATAAAATGAGACGATACTTTCCTTACCTTCTCCCTGCAGTAGTGTGAGAAGCAGGATCCAAACAAGATCACATGTGAAAGAAGCATTCAGGAGACTGTGAACTCTGCCTTACTGGGAGCGCTTCCGCACACAGGAGTAGAAAGCCAGTCAAACGGGCCGAAGGGGGACTCTGAGTAGGAGGGGACTGAATACTCCCAGAAAGTATGGCAGGGCATGAGGCTGAATCAGAAGGGAGGCGTAGAAAGCCAGGACTTCAGCACCTCACGCCTGGGGGCTCCTTTCTACCTATCCATCTGTTTTCACGTCTCCCAATCTCCCTCCCCACTTTGGACAGGCTTTTGTGGTCACAGCTTGCAGGGGCCAGCACGTCTGCCCCACCGTTCAAACCAGGAGCCCGGTTTTGTTAAGTCCTCGTGCAGCTGGGCATAAACTGCTAGTCCAGTGAGTCACGAGCCTCTGTAGGGGTCACAGGACAAGCTCGGCCGTCCCTTGTGTAGCCCTGTGGATGTGAGCTGGGCAGGCACCAAGACCGTGCTTCCCACGGTCAGCCTAGTGGTATGATCACAGTGCCAGTGGGAGGGGAGGCCTGGAGGTGGAGGACTCCTTCTAGCGCCCCATCTGGCAGTCTCCCGTGAAGTTCCTCACATGGAGCGGGGCTGTGGCTGGGCAGAGCAGCCTGGCAAAGTGACAAAAGTGGGGAAAGGGGGCTCTTAAGCTTCCTGGGAACGCCTCCTCCCCTGGTAATGGGGGACAGGCTGCTCTGTCCTGCCTGGGACCCTGCTGCACTGCTCACCAATGCATGGGGCTGCGGGTCATAGATGTCCATTTCAAGCAGGCTTAACCCAAACACTGACGGTTCTGGTTCTGCAGTTCTGGATTCCTCCATCCTTCCTGTCCTGCCCTTTGAGCCATCCTAGCACCTGCAGTGATCAGCCCTGAAAGGATTGGCAGCAGGGGGATTGTTGCACTTGCCCCCCTTTTCCTTTCACTGGCTGTGGCCGGCAGTTACCCATTCTCCTCCTGCCTTCAGTGCCGTGAGAGGCTGAGCAGGTGTCGGAGTAACTCTGTCCCTTCCGAGTCAAGCTCCTATCTGGTGAGGCTCCGGCCCCGCTGTGCAGCCGGAAGCCCCTCCAAGCCCTGAGCTGCTTGCCTGAGAGCAGTGCGACCCATCTGGAGTCCGAGCAGGGCTGACCCGTTCTTCTCTTTCCCAAAGAGCGAACTCTTCCAGCGACGACGTACAAATAATCAGATGCCTTGGACGGACTGCAGTGGGCTAACGGAGCAGCTCGGCCAGTTTGGCAAGGAAGTGAAACGACAACTCCAAGCCGAGGATGCCACCCTGGTCTGCTCGGTTGTGCGCCTTCCTTCATCCCCTCATTTTCCCTTGCCTGCTGTAGAGCGCAGGTGACCGGGATGTAACCGGGAGCAGGAGACCTGTTCCCTGCACTGTGGAAGATGCCAGTCAGGACAAGGACAGGTGGACCAGTAGAGGGGGGTGTGCAGAACACACAGCCTGTCCCTTGCCAGAACCTAACTGGGCCAACACATCGCTGCAGGATTTAACCCTCGAAGATCAACCCTTATGAAGCCGGAGAGGCCAGGAAAACACACTGGTTATTTAACAATAGTTAGCACTGTTCCCAGCAGTTTCCTTGTGTCAGTTCATTTAATCCCCACGGTGCTATGAGGCAGACAATGTTAGTTTCCTCTTACCACTGGGGGACAGATGGGTTAAGTAATGTCCAAAGTCACACAGCAAGAAGTAGCAAGGCCTGGGCTCGAACCCAGAAAGTCTCTACACAAACTTTGTCCTATTGTGGTGGGCACAAAACCCTGAAGATAGGAAGCATCAGTCCCTGTTCTGTGTACCTGTGAAAATAAGTGTGATTAAAACATACCACTGGGGGAAGAAATGTTTTGAAAATCAAGCTTTAGAGACTAAAACTGTCCCCAAAGCTCAGGGCTCTGTTTGCATTCTACAGGATTCCCACAAGAGTGCCACAGACCATTCCTTATGACCCTTATGCTAAAAGAGCCCTGGCCAGAGCTGGGTCATGACTGAAGCCATGTGATCAAATGGGGATGCTGGAAATGGACAAAGGTGTGAATTATCCCACAGCTGCTCACCCTGGCATTTACTGTGACTTTAAAATCTGTGACCATACGGTAATGGCGGGAAGCAGGGAATCGCAGTTGGAAGCTTGTAGACTTAAGGGGAATCCAACCACACTTTTACCCCCCCCCCACTTTGTCCCCATCCCCTTCTGTGCTGCCAAATTTGAAGAAAGCCTAGGACCAAATGTCCCTTTTCCTCCACCTACCCCACATCGACCCGCACCAGTGGTTCCCCCTCTAGTAACAGAAGGGAGGATGTTAATTCATGGTAGTGGTTTTTCACCATCTTCGGTTTTCCTTGGAGCTTGGTAAGTCCAGTTCCTTGTTTTCTGGTGCTGACAGAAAGCTACAATGTTGGGATAAAACGTTTGGTCTGGGATCCATGGTGGCCCCTGGGAATTCAGGCCAGGGTGCTTTCTTGCCAGTGATTCTGCCTGTGTGGTTTTCCAGCATCTTTCTGCTCTTTTCTGGCAGCTCTGGGCCATCCCCAGAGTGAGGTCCACTCCTAAGTCTTTGCCAGGGCTGATGCCTACATTGCCTCTCTCACTTCTCCTTTATGTGCATTATCCAGCTTCTAAATTGTTAGGCCCTGAAGGTCTCTTCCCTTCTTCTCCCTACTCCATCAGTTTCAGCTTCAGCTGCCAAGCACGGTGGCTTTGATCTACGCAGGACTCCGTTGCTTCTCAGAGATTTCCCTGTGTCCTGAGTCCTCTTTTTACCTAGCCCAGTTGACGTGGGAACTTGGGATGCTCCTAGAATGCAAGTCAGGCTAACCGCCTTAGGGTAAGACAGACCCGGGGGTCAGGTGCATGGGTGAGCTACTTTCTCATATAACAAACTTTTTCCTATAAGAAGCACTCCTAGAAGGACCGGTCCAGGCAGCAACTTCTTGTTTAACATCTCTCCAGGCATCGGCAAGCAGGATGCTTGTTTCCTATCTGATAGCCACGCTGGCTTCTTTCTTAGTAACAGAGATCCAAGGTTATTCTAGTTAGCCTATATTCAGTGAAAAGCCTGTTTCCCAGCCTCTTTTGCAAAAGATGAAAGAGGAAGTTACTTCCTGGAGCTTCTAGGAAACCTTGTGGCCATTCTATCCTTCTAGCCTCCTGTTGTTTGGGATGTGAATGCGATGGTTGGAGCTGCAACAGACATAATGAGGATACTGGGGAGAAAAAAAGACTTAAGAATCCCAGACTCAGCCCCATTTTCTTGAGCACTGAACTGATGCTAGGAATTACCCATGTTGCATTTCTCATGACATGACAAACATAAACTTTTACATGTTTAAGTCCCTATAGTGAGTTCTCTGTTACTGGCACCTGAAAACCTTTCAAAGTGATGTACTGCATTAGAGGAACGGTATTTGGGTGGTTTCTTTAAGGCTTTGTTTCGGAACATGAGCTCTCCGTAAGCTGCAGTTCTCAGGAAAACTTCCTTTTGATGAGCCCTCCAGCCAGTCTTAGAATTCTGAGTTATGTGAGATTCTTTATGGTGTTCCCAAATTTAACTTCTCCAGTGAAAGTGAAACACGAAAGCCACCAGGCTCCCTCCCTAGAAGCAATTGGGGATGCAAGTCGTCATCTCCCTCTGATGTGGGGTCACCTGCAAACGTTATGTGCCATGCAAGTAACTGAGCTGCCACTTGCTTTTTTTTAAAGCACAAGTGAAATCAAGTGTTCACACGTTCCCAGTTTAGCATGAGGAAGATTATGCTGGGCTCCTCCACCTTGGCCCACAGCTGCCAGCAACTCAGCTTTCTGACACTTTGGGTGTTTTTCAGCCAGTGCATTCTCCTCATCCCACTGCAAGGATTTGTACAGAGGCAGCAGCTGTTGTGTCTTACCAAGGCGTTAACAGCTCTACAGGTTTCCCTGAGCTTGTGGTGAGTGGGTAGGGACCTCCCCAGGGGTCCTTTTAAAGACCCAGTTGCATAGGGATGTGGTGGGGGGCTGCTGTGCTGGGGATGGGGTGCGGTATCAAATCCCATCTCCTTGCTCCTTGACACCTGGGAAGATGAGAAATTGGGCACTGGGAGGCAGAGCCCTGGAGAAGATGAATTCCATCCTCAAAGCCTGACACTTCCTCTCCGTGGTTGCCACCACTGGGGACCTGAGTCTCTTTGGCCACCCACTTCCTGCCTCCCCACTCTTCTTGGGCTGGAAGAAATTCACAACAACAGCACTGAAAGGGGCCTAAGCGGTGCTCATGTCAGTTTCTAATTTGAAGCTGAGGCCCACAGCAGACTGGAGGCCTGTCTCAGGTCACAACACGAGTTCGTGACCTACTTTTGAGTCTGGACCTTAGTCCTGCAGGCTTGACACCCTAGTCTGTAGTCTGCTAAACTAATTCTTCCATAGCCTGTGCTGTGTGGGAGGCTCCATGCTAGGGTACCCATCTTCCTGATCATTCCTGTTTTACATATGAAGAGTGTAAGGCACAGTGGAGGTGAAATAACTTTCCCAAGTCATGGTAAGTGGCAGAGCTGGAGTTTGAGCACCCATTTAGAAGAGAATCCAGAGGTGATCTGTCTCTGTTCTGGGCCACTGATATTCTATGCTTGGTTGTTGACTATTCCCTTCAGGTCCAGAAGGGAGCTCTCTGATAAACTGTGGTCAGAATTCTAGCTCAACATCTTACATTTGGCAGGGCATCTGGCAAAGTATGACAGCAACGTGTGTTAAGCTAACCAAACCAAACCAAACCAAACCAAACGGTAAGTTGTAGAGCTAAATAAATTTAAAATGTATTAAATCAGGTTCAGTGGGTTTTTGACTTCACAATTTCTCAGAGCCTATAATATACTATTAGACACTAAATTTTCAGAGTCAAAAAGCACTTCTCCATCGTTTTGGACCATAGACACCATGATGTCATCACGCCTCGTGTAGTCTCTAGAAAACCCAACTGGGTAAAAAAAAAAAAAAAGGTAGCTATGTCCTTTTTTTTAAAGAAAATATCTTGGGCTGGAGATTTAGCTCAGCGGTATAAGTGCCTACTTGGCAAGCGCAAGGTCGTGAGTTTGGTCCCCGGTACAGAAAAAAAAGAAATAAAATATTTTACTTGTACACACAAACACACACACTGAAGCCACCCTAGGCTCTTGTGAAAAAAGGACATTTTTATTTTTTTTTAATTTTATTTTATTTTGAAGGGGGTAAAATTAAACACAACAAAACAGAACAGAATGGGACATAAGAAAGCATAAATTTCAAAGCTAGACAATCAGAGATCTTCACTATCTGTCATATTGTCTCTTGTTTTCTTCCAAATGGTTGTCCATATCTTTGCATACAGGGAGCTCATACTAAATAACATAGCCAATCTTTTCACAAGATGTGTAGTTCACTGGCTCCCACTTGCTAAGGGGAGGGGGACATGGGACGGGGGGCAGGACAACATAAGATGTTTGATTCTCAGCCCACGCACTGGCAGGATCACAGCCGCCCCCCAGAGAGGGGAGGAGCTCCTTGTTCTCCCGGCACCCTGAGTCAACCGCATGGTGCAGGTGCCGAGGCGCCAGGGTCTGTCTCCTGGGGGCCGCCAAAAGTCTGCCACACTCACCTGCTATTTCTTTCTGATGAATTGACCATCCATTTCCAAAGTTCTGAAATGGCCAACAGAATTCTCTTTAGGCTCCTGTTTGAAACCAGCAGCTATAGGAATCTGCTGGCCTTGCTTCAGGGCCAACAAAAAGACATTGTTAGACTCATCTGTTTTCCAGAGTCCTACAGGTTGGGGTTTCCTGAAGAGGCTGACCCTAAAGCTCTAGCACACCTCTGAGCCTGCACCCCTCACACTTCCACAGAGAGCACCCCAGACGCTGTGTACAGCTTCCTTGGAGCCGGGAAGCACCCCGGGGGAAAGGCCTCCACCCAACCTGGACCTCCGCTCGGAAGCTCATCTTTAAACCTTTGCCCCCAGCAGGCACTGGTGGTCAGTTCCTCCCCCTAGCTCTTGACCACGGTTGGACGCTGAAGGAACCCACAGACTCTCTGGAGAGATTCGGAGTCCTGTGGAGACTGCACAGTTGGGGTTCTGGGGGCAAGAGAGCCCCAAGTAGGAATGTAGTCAGGTGTCCTATCCTCAGGTTATGAAAATAGCTTTGATGTCAAGGATGGTCAAAATAGGTTCAAGGACCTAGAATTTACTGGACCACTCTAGGAACTGTCTTCCTAGGAAATAATATTTAAAAAGAAGTCTTGAAGTATATTATCACAGGGTTAAATATTATCTTAGCCTCTGCATAGGGCAGAGAAAGAGAGAAAATGAAAGGTACAGATACGCATTTTAAAAATCAGTCCCCCGTTCTAGTAGTTTCTTTCTTTCTTTTCTTCCTTTTTTTCTTCTTCTCCTGCTCCTCCCTTGCACTCCCCACCCACTTGGTTTAGAAATCCCTTGTTGGGTCAGGCATGGCTGCCCATGCCTGTAATCCCAAACTACTTGGAAGCCTTCCAGCGGAGGACTGCAAGTTCCCAGCGGTGTAGGATTGCAAATTCAAGCCCGGCCTGGGCAATTTAGGGAGACCGGGTCTCAAAATAAAAAGGGTTGCGGTTGTAACTTAGAGCCAGAACACCCCTGGATTTGATCTCCAATTCTGGAGAAAGAAAATTCCTTGTTCCATAAAAGGTTTAAAGTAGTCTTCCAGTAAATCTGTATTCTTGGTGACAGATACTATTTAAGTAAATGTTATTATCATCAACGGGCCCCTGGCCCTCACTCTACCCTGAAAATTCTTCCCATCGGCCTCCTAGAGACCAATCCAAAATGTCTGTCATTAGCATATTGTTCCTTGTGTAATATGGTGTCAGAGGCTGAATTAAGGTGGAATTTCAGCACAGGGAGATACCATGGCCACTTCCACCCTAGCATGAGTGCCCAGGAGAGACAAAGACAGGATGAAAAAGTGCTGCAGGACCCTAGGAAGTGAGGTGCAGGTTAAAGAGCAGCCACTTTTTCCTTTGATGCAAGATGTCCAGAGATACAGTTATAGAACAGTTTTATTTGGGGCCTGCCCTTGATCCAAGGTGCTTGTGTGTTTCTACTAGACCACAGGTCTTTGAACCTGACCTCAAACCTCAGACCAAGGCGAAGGAGGCATTTGCAGTGCTGTTCTCTAATTTAACAAGCCGGTCCAGATGGGAAAACCAGCACCTACTGCAGGCTTGGTGGTCCGGGGAGCTGGTCAACACGTGGCCCGTTGCCCTTTGCTCACAGGGCAGGTAAACAGCACGAGGGTGCTCCGGGCAACACAACAGAGATCAGATACAGAAGCACAGGCTGGAGGGGACACTGCGGGTCCCCGCTCCCCTGAAAGCGTGAGATCTCCATGTCTTGTCTCTCCCATCCTCGCAGCGTTGGGGGCTCTGGCTACCTGTTATTAGGAACCCAGATGGTGTGGCCGTCAGTATAACAGTAATTATCTGGAACTGAGTTTCAGCTCCTTTCATGTGCAAGGAGGGTCTTTGACTGCTTGCCTGGAATGTCCTGTAAGGTTGCTGTACCCTTATCAAACTAACACTTGGCCCAACTAGGTGTATTGTTTGTTTGTTTTGGTGCTAGAGGTGGAACCCAGGGTCTTTATACTAATCTACATCTTTGTTTTTTGAGACAAGGTCTTGCTAGGTTGTCAGGTTGCCTGGGGACAGGCTCAAATACATGACCCTCCTGCCTTGATCTGCCCAGAGCGCTGGGATTACAGGCACCCTGAACAGGGGCCCCCGCCCTGCAGCCAGAGCACTGGTGGCAGCAGTGGTTTGCTCTGGAGAGGGGACCTGTTTTGGTGTTTAGACTCTTGGGCCTGGATAGTAACTGGTGAAGAGAACACGGCACATGGCCTGTTCTTGACTCAGGGAAGCAGATGGCCTGGCTGATACCAGAACCTGCTCTGTAGCTCTGGGCAGTGAGGACCTTGGCTGCCACAGCAGTACTCTGCGAGCGAGCGAGGTGAGGGGTGGTGTCTTCCTTCAGTACCACTGTGGCCTCTCCAGGCACGCCTCTGTCACAGTGGGCACCTAGGCAGGACTCAGTAGGAGGTGCCACCCTCTTGGCTGATGCCCACATGACCCCTCCAGCTCACGCCATCCGTGCGGCTTTGCTATTGCTGTTAGTTGACCTCATCCTCAGCCTATATTTAGTTTCCTCAGCGCTCGAACATGCTCCGTAGTTAAATACGAACTCTAAAACGTCGTCAGCCAGCAGCCTACTATTCCGTTTAAAATATGTGGGGAAACGTACTCTCCCGGGTGAATCACCTCAGCACCCCCCATTATTCTTCATTCTTCAAAGTCCACTGGGAAAGCAGGTGCGCCAAGTCGGGCTACTTTGAGGCTGACCCTGGCCAGCTAGGGGATACTCCCTTCCGCAGGTTCAGCTTCTCCTCCGCAGCCCTGATGATTTTCCGTCTGGTTTGCAATTAGTATGAGAAGGAGACTCTTGGGGATATTTTTGCCTGTGTGCCCAGATTTTATGCTTCAGAATGTCTTTCCTTCTTTAAAGCACTGGGTTCTCTGAGGAGGGTTTGAAAACTGTCTCTCTCACTGCTCTCCCCAACAATACTCTTGATAATAATTCTTGGTAATTCCATTATCTGTGATCCTTCTGGAGCCAGCTGGGGAGCCCCTGCATTTGCTCTTCTCCAACCATTTGGTCCTTTGTGGTCACTCACGCCCATAGACTGTCCTTGATGTTGGCATTACCAAAAGTTGTGCTCCCTCCACAATCTCGATGTCAAATGTCCAGCTCTATCACACTGTCTCCTTCCAGCTCAGTCTTCTGCCACCAACGATTCTTCAGCCTCATGGGCACACATGGATCAGTGCTTCTCCTGCCTTCTCACCATACCTGCAGGTCCCATTGCCCTTTGGCCAATTTAGATGCCGGTGTCTGGTCCCTCACTACCATCCCACCCACCATGCACAGTCAAATCCCTTTGATCTGTCTCCTCCTTCACTGTACCAGTCTATCCAAACCACAGCCACGGCCCAGTCCTGCTCGCCTACTGTGTCTGCACCCGCCCTGGGGTACAGGTGTCAGCTTCGCTACCTGTGCGTGAGTGCTCGGTGCTTGTCTGGAGCTCCTATTGATCCTCCCTGCACCACTTATTCTGATACTTTCCAAGACAAAGATTTCGTGTTTTCTTATCCTTCTTCAAACCCTCAACACTTCCTCCCCCACCCACACTCTTGAGTGATGGCTTGGCTGAGATCACAGCACAGCAGGTTGACAAGTCCCTCATGTTTCTGCCACTACCTCCATCTGTGCCCACCCACCCTGCCTTCTCTCCTCACACAAAGGATGCATTTCCCTAGCACTCCATACTCAGAGTCTTGCTTTAGCTACCATCCCATTTTTCTACTTTCCCTTTCCTCTTGAAAGCCCTTGGACCAGTTTTGGGTTTCTACCGTCCCCCCAAACTACTCTTCTCAAGGTCATTGCAGCAGCCATAGGTGGGTGTCTCAAACTTCTTCCTGGGCGCACAGCTTAGCAACATTTCCTGATAACTTTGCATCCAGATGAGGCCACGCGGCTGGCTCCTGCCGTAGGAAGCCGAGTAAGGGTGTCCATTCGGGCTGAAGCCCTGGAGCGTGAATGTGCTTCTTACGTGTGAACTGTTCCTCCTGTTTCCAAAGTGACCATGGATGGGGTCCACACAGTGCAGATGGAAAGAGCCCAGCTACCCAAGTCACCACCTAGAGGGTCGTCTACCCAATGCTTCGGTGGGTGGTGATATCACTGAGAAATAAGCTGCTTATTCTGTTATTGACTGGGCATTATTTGTTAGAGAGAAGCCTGCGATGAATAAATTTACCAGTGCCTCTAAATTTCTAAATCCTGCACTCACTTCAGCAGCAGATACGCTACATTTTAAATCCCATAGTTCTCAGTTGGTTTCATATATGACCAAGTGGCAAAGTTGATCAGTGGTTCCTTCTCGAAAAATAGTCTTCACACCTTCTCCAGGCCAGTAGTGGTGAACCTATGGCACGTGTGCCGCAGCAGAGCCCTGGTTGGCACACAAGACAAGTCACCCCCGCATCAGACAACAGTGCACGAAAGAGTAGTGTTGGCACTTTGCGATAAATAAGTGGGTTTTGGGGTGCAATTTGAGCACTCGGTCTCTAAAAGGTTTGCCGTGGTTGCTCTAGGCCCTTAAAATTTTTTTAAACACATTTTAATATCCTTTGCTAATTCTCCCCTGTGGAAGATGCCCCAGGGGTCAGTCCTTGGATTTCTTCTCTATCAGTACTCATTTCTCTGTGCGTATCAGCCTGGCTCACAGCTTTTCATGCTTTCTCTACAACGGTGGTTTCCAGTTTACGTTGCCAGCCTGGCCCCCACACTTGCTTCCAGACACCTCCACTTGGACCCTTATAGAAACCTTGAGCTTCGCATATTCAAAACCAAACTCTTCATACCTTTAAACCCACTTCACCCATAATCTTCCTCTTGCCTGTAAGTGTAACTCCTTCCTGTTGCTTAGCTCAACACTGTCAGCTCCATGTCTTAATCCCGTATTATTATCAAATCCTACAGCTCTTACCTTAAAAGTATCCAGACCCTCATCTTATCCTCCCACTGGCACCATCAGGGCCCAGGCCGCCACCACCACCATCTCCTGCTTGGGTTGCTGCACGCTCCTCCTACCTCCTGCCTGTTCGCCTGCTTTCCTGGCCATGTTTTGTTCTCAACAGAATAGCTAGGATGACCTTCCTGGACGCAACCACATTCTCTTCCCTCTCTCCAGTATTGTCCTGATCCCTCAGAATTTAAACCAAACATGATCTCTCACTTGACTCGGTCTATCTTTAATCTGCTCTGCTGATCAAAAGGAAGATCTCGTCTGGCATGCACTCACCAAGACACTCATGGCTCACCGTGCTCTTCCTTCCGACCTCTGGTCAGACCCACCTGAACAGTGCAGCCTTCCTTGCTCTGAGCTTTGTCCACCCAAACCTACAGTCCCTCTAACTCTCAGCAATCAGTTATACCTATATATTCACTTACGTGTTTATTGCTTTTCTACTCCCACCAGAGTGTAAGGAGGGAAGGGAGTTTGCCTTGTTTGTCCTGTGTCCCCAGCGTACAGGACGGTGTTAGCTTACGCAGCAGGTGCATGATAAACACTGGTGGAATGAATACAGGAGTGAATGCCTGCATGGGTCAGCTGCAGCCTCATTGCCCTGGGTAACAAAGCAAGTTTTACAAGGAAAATTCTGCACACATGCTTTATTTCCGCTGAATCCGGAGTCCATCCAATTCCCCCAGTTAATTCTGTTTGAAGAGTCTTGCCTTCAAAGCCTCATGGGCACTCCATTTGCACTGTCCTGGGTGACTGGTTCACCTTCTTAAGAGCTGGTCTTGCTGCTATGCAGTGACGTTGTACTCGAGTCCCCAGCACAGATCCTCTCTCCTGTGTCCCAGGGCTCCATTCGAAATCTCGGGGTGGGGGGTGGCTGATCCCTAATGCTCACGTTTCCCTAGCAACCTAATGGGTGACATCAGGCTCTCCCTGCAGAAGTGCAGCAAAAAATCACAAAGGTATCAGGGGTCTGTAGCCTGAAGGTCTGTTCAGCTACAGGGTTCTCCAGGAGGAATGAACGAGAGCTAGCGGGTTACTGGGGAGTTGTTTCCTGGGGCCCCTCCTCCTCTCTGTCACCATCTCTGCGAAAGCTTGTTGGAGCCAGATTTTTTTTTTTTATGAGAAGCTGTTTATTCTTAGGACACTGGACACTTTGTTCAGGAATTGTTCATCCATTTGAAAATATTGCCTTTGTCAGGGCACCACGGTCATTGCCAGCTGGGGTTATCAGTCATGTGTGTGTGTGCCAGCTCTATCAGGGGTATTTTAATAGGCATATCACCTCCCTGCCAAAGGGACTGAGGAACACAGGATAGCTAATTTTATGTAATGGTCTCTCTGCACGCATTCGTAATATTCCATTTTTTACTGGGACTTTAAGAAAAAAAGAGAAAGCAATGAATAAGTAGGTTAGAATACAATGAACTGCTTTGAAAAGGAATTTTAAGTGGCACTGACTCACTTTGCAGTTTTTCATGCCTACTTGATGATAACAGTGTACCTGCCTTTGCAAAGCAAGGGGTGATTTTCACAAATGTTTCTACTCATTCTTTTCTTTGATGCTCAAATCAACTTTTCAAGACAGGTTAATGTGGTCCCTTATTTTAGGTGAGAAAACTGAGGCTCAGGGAAATGAGATGGTTTGTGTCAAACAAGGTCAAAGAACCAAACATGGTGGAGCAAGCATGCTAGCATGAAGGAGGCAAATCTCTTAATGCCAAGGTTTGATGGTGCCCATCCCATCGAGGTGAGCTGGGCAGGTTTGGTGGGGGGCTGCTGTGTGGCGGGAAAGCCAGGTTTGGTCAGAGACTCCGGAAATGAATATGCACGAATATGAATGAATAGCTATATCCCTCCACCTCAGCCAACACAAGGCAATAAACACAGCTACTCATCTGAAAACCTTCTGGAGACCCTAGCAGCTGAGGGGATGCTGATAGCCTGCTAAAGTGGGGGGCCGTTGAGAGAAGGCAGGCATCTGATGTAGCAATCCAGTGGCACTGTGGGATTTATTTAGTTTCTTTCTTTCTTTCTTTCTTTCTTTCTTTCTTTCTTTCTTTCTTTCTTCTTTCTTTCTTTCTTTCTTTCCTTCTTTCTCTTTCTTTCTTTCTTTCTTTCTTTCTTTCTTTCTTTCTTTCTTTCTTTCTTTCTTCTTTTTATTCATTCACTTGTTCTTTCTTTCTTCCTTTTCTCTAATCTTTGAAGAAAGAAATCTAAACAGAACTAGTTGCAAGCCTGAGTAGTGAGCCCTGATGTTAGTAGAAGCTATGGGGAAAATGTGGTTTCAGGAGACTAGGTTTCTAGCACCAGCTTCCCAGCATGCAGGTTGTGGGACCCTGAGCAAACAAAGTCTACAGTGAGTAAGAGAGATTTGGTCACATCTATTTACAGCCCCGGGGTACACAACCAAGTCACCCTACCAAAGAAGGCTGCTCAAAGTTTGCTAATGCCACAAAGCTAGAGAGTGTAACTAATGGTGAATGATAGATGAACTTTCTAGAAGATCTTGGATTTGGAACATTTAGATGAAAACTAAGGCAATGGACAGAATTTATTTGAGTTTAGCAATAATTGTACCAATGGCATCATTTGTTCTTGACCCACATTTTGCTTACTCTCGGAAGGATTTGGGAAAACTAAGGACACGTGTCTTGGCTGCAGAAGACTTAGGAGCTCCGGTTGACTCAAGGTTCAACATGCCCGGGGTGGAATGAGGAAGACAGAGCACTTCGGACTCTCCCAGCAGAGGTGTGGGTCTGCAGCCAGGACCCCCAGCCCATCCTCCACAGCCTGAGAATGCTATTGCCCATTGGCCAAACTACAAGGAGGGCTCTCAGGCCCTGCCCTGTGATTTATCTCACAGGGCTTCCACGGGCTCCTTATGAGATTCTTAAAATTATAGACATGCATGTAGAGTTCACACTTATTGTTTTGCATCAAAGATCAATGCCTTCTTCTTGCTGCTACAAAATGTTTGTGTTGCCCCAAAATTTGTACGTTGAAATTTTAAACCCCGACATGGTATTATTAGGAGGTGGGGATCAGGTCTTGAGGTGAGTGCTTATGAATGGTGTCAGTGTCCTTACAGAGAGAGCCAGAGTGTTCTCTGGTACGTTTCACCACATGAAGGCCCAGCAAGAAGAGACTGTCTACCGACAAACCAGGAACTGAGGCCTCATCAGATACCAAAGCTGCTGGCCCTCCCAGAGGATGGACCAACCAGCCTCCACCACTGTCTGTGATACTCTGTTATAACCACCCAAATGAACCAACAATCCAGAATAATTCTCATACTTTTTTAGGAATATGGTGTATTGAGAAGAAGTTGCATTTGGATATAAGTTAGAAGTCTGAAAAACAGACTGAGGCTAGGTTTTTCACATCAAATAGCAACCTCGTGGGTGGGCACCCAGGGATTCGTGGTGCTATGAGAGGCCCAGTGTCCTTTACTTTTTTGTCGCCATCCTAAGCACTGTGATTTCCGTCCTTGCAGTGGCCTGATGGTTAGCCGGATGGCTGCTGGAACACTGGCCACTGAGTCCATGTTGCATACGGAAAGAGGGCGAGGTAAAGGAAAATGTACGTGCTGGTTATGAGTCCTCCTTCTTGGGGAGCTTTCCCGTGAGTCCCACCCAACTGATCACACGGGGTAGATTTAGTCCGATGCTCAGATGGACATGAGGGGCTGGAACATGCAATTAATAAGCTGGATTCACTGCTCCCTCAACAAAATTAAAGTTCTTTTCTAAGAAAGAAGAAGAAAGGGGGGCCTACAGCAGTCTGTGCTGTATGCGTAAAGGAAAGTTTCTGTAAGAATCATTCTATTGGCCTACTACTTTATAGTCAAAACCTATTTGAATTTCATATAAACTCTTTGTTAAGAAATCACATCCTATAGGAAAGTCTCTAATAGGGCTTCTAACTGATCTAAAGCTATACTTTAAATTTTTAACCATCCCACCAAATCTACCTTTCTAATCTGCTGATGTCCTAAAGCCATAGTTTATTCTTTTTTCTCCTCCTTTAAAAAAAAAAAAAACCTCTATATCTGAAGATTTCTCTAGCAGAATCTTCATCAGCAACCTCAACAGCTATTCAAAAATATGTAGTCTCCAGGGGCGTCACCCTCTTCCGATTAGAGAGCTCTGTTTAGAAATATTGCCTGGAAAAGCGTAAAGTGGACGTTATCAGCTTCACACGTAGCTGAGGAAATTGCGGGTCAGGATGGTTAGTGACTTTTCCAGAATCACAGTAGTGAACGGTAGCGTTAGGTAGGAAGCTAAGCCTGATGCTCCCATTCTCCTCCTGGTGGGGAGACAGTGAGGGAAAACCCTTCTCATCCCCCTGCCAACCCTACCCCAGCCCTTGCCCAGAAGGCGGGTGACAGGAGGGAGGCACTCGTGGATAAGGGCATGCTGGGGTGGGAGTGTGCCCGGAGGCCTGGGCATGGTAGAGCGCACAGCAGTGTGAAGGGAGTGGGGAGGGGCTCTTGTCCTCAGAGCAGAATCGTGGAGCACAGAGGAGGCTAGCTCTAAGTGGTGGATGTAGATACCAGATATGGCCACGGAAGTGGACATTTGCCCCTTTAGCTATCCAGTATGCATTGCTGGGAATTACCCTCAGCGCTCTACTTGGGGGTTACTAACGATTCTCATCCATGGCTTTTTAGAGGAGCTGCAGGAGTCAGGAAACTGACCTGGGCTTCAGATAATCTAACCATGTCAGCAAAGTCATTGGCTCAGGAATGGCCACTGACCCAAGTGGAGCCAAAATATTGAAAAATCAGCCAGATGACTAAATGGAGATAATACTCGACATGTGCTAGAATAACTAAAATTAATTGATTGATTGATTGATTGATTGTCTTTTTGAGACAGGTCTCACTATGCAGTTCAGTCTGGCCTTGAGCTCACTTTATAGCCCAGGCTGGTCTCAAACTCACAACGATTCTCCTGCCTCAGCCTCCCAAGTGCTGGGGTTACAGGTGTGAGCCACCATGCCTGGCAAATAACTAAAATTTTAAACAATAGATAATAGAGAAGATTGATAAGATGTGGCACATGTAAAATGTGCATTTGCTGCTGGTGGGATATAATGGAGTACACTAATAAAGGAGACCTATCTGGTGGTGGCCACCAAAGCGGAACAGTGCTTGTTCAACAATTTTGCTCCTGGATATATACCCAGTATTAACAGTATTCTTTTACTTTTCTTTGTATTCTCTGTAGTTTCTGCTTTCTTGAATTTGTTGCTGTATGATTTACTACATATCTATTTA
>PVJX010008483.1:0-64947 GCA_004027295.1 Dolichotis patagonum
CTGTGGGCCTATACCTGCATTCCCAGCACTCTGGGAGGCTGAGGCAAGAAGACAGCAATTTCAAGCCCAGTCTGGGCAACTTAGTGTCAAACCCTGTGACACAGGAAAACCCTGTGTCAAAACAAAACATTTTAAAAGGACCAGGGATATAGCTCACTATGAAGGCCTTGGATTCAGTGTCAAGTACTAACCACCTCCCACAATAAAAAGGAGGAGGAAGGAAAGAAAGGAAAGGAGGAAGAGAGGAGCAAGAGCTCCTCTTTCAACATCGAGTGAATAACAGCCATGTTGTTTTTGCCCAGTGCTTATGCTGGTGTCCACAGAGGTCCAACTAAAACTCCTCTTGATGTCAGCAAGCAGGCTATCGTGCCAGCCCCGCGGCTGGGCTCTGATACCCACTCAGGCCTCTCACAAAATAAACAAGAACAAAGCCCTTCCTAGCTGGGTGGGACCACGTGGCTAAACCAGGGATTCCCCTGGACTGCTTCGCTGATCAAACCTAGGTGGCTTCTACATGAGCCTTTCCAGAGAGCTGGGGTCAGGGTGCTCTCGGCAAACTGGTTTTATTCCCTAGGCTCAAGGGGCACAGAGGGAGTCCATCATTTCTGCAGCTGCCATGGCTGTGACACGCCCGGGTCCCTGTGCACGAGGTCCACTGGCGAGGTCCACTGGCTACGAAGACGTGTTGCTCTCCCGGGGCGGGACTGTGGCACGGTTACACTCATGTGTCTGACGGAACGAAGTGTCCCACACCCAGGAGGTGGGGATGAATGAGCCCACCTCTCCATGGCAAATGGTCTCCTATCTGCTACCTGAGGCCCCACAGGAGGAAGTGGCCAAGCTAGTCAGATCACTAACTTCAAGCACCTCTGCAGAGAAATTCAGAAGCCGTTTTCTCCCATGACGCAGCAGGCCCGGCCCAGCAGACCACCATGCGCAGGGATCCTCAGCTGCTGACAAGAAGGCCTGGCTCTCCCTGCGCACAGTGCCCGGCAGCCCGCACTCTGACTCCACCAAGATGACCCCTGGTATAGCCTGCAGGATGCTGACACAGGGATCTGAGCCACCCTCTCCTCTTTCCCAAGCTGCCCTCACAGAGCCAGGGTTGCCAACCCATGCTGGTCCCTCCTCCGCTCTCATGCCCAAGACTGAGCCAATGCCGGCCTAAACAAGATCAAACGGCACCAAGGGTCAAAGGGCATTTGCTACAAGCTCCAGCTTATGCTCAGTAACTTTGCCTTCACACGGAAATTTCAGGTGCTGAGACCTCTCTGCCTCCGGATGCCCTTCGCGTGCCTGGTGTCCTCGGGCCTCTTCCTAGTGCTCGTCAGTGCGTAGGTCCAAATGATAGGTCTTCTGCCATCCCTTCTAAGGTCCTGTCCATCCCGCCTGTTGAGCCTGATGCTGCCTGGTGTCCACCTGCCCCACTTCTCGTCTCTCCTGCCTGGGCCACGATAGGATGCCATCATGTTATATCTTTGTCTTTTGTTCACTTAACACAAAATAAAAAGTTAAACAGAGGCACCCTGCCTCTAAGAGAGACCAAGACACAGCTCTTAGCATAGACCATTGAATATTAATCACACAGAACCTAGGTCTGCAACAATCTCCTGTCTCTGTTATTATCTTCCGGGCAGACTGTGTGTTCCTGAGGGTAAGGGCCAGGGCCTGTATTTGTCCCTTCCCCACCCTCCGCCTGTCCACTTCAGTGTCCTACAAGGTCCCCAACACCTTAGTTTGGATCTGGACACCCCTCAAGGGTTCCTGTGTTGAACACTTGGTCCAGGATAGTCACAGGGTTACAGGAAGGTGCTGGAAACTTGGGAGAAGTGGGGCACAGAGAGGATGCCCTTGAAGGGGTTATCAGTGATAGATTCTGCCAGCCTGGGGCTTAGCTATCTCTAACATGACATCTGCCCAACTTGGTACCAGGCCCAGAGAAGCAACTTATCTCCAAGAGTCATTTCTGTGCTCTCCTTCTAGTTTCAGAAATAAACCTCCTGCTCCCTTTTTGTGCATGCGCTGAGCCCTCTTCAATCCTAAGACTCTTCAACCACCCCCAGCCCCCAGTAAATCTGTTTTGTTTTGCACACGCAGATGCTCCTTCAAATCAGCTGTTGATGTCATTTTGCCCACCTCCCAAGCTCCTCCCCCAGCCAGACCCGATACTTCCCCTTCTTCCTTCTCCCCAGAGGGTGCTTGCGTCTCTTCTGCAGCCCTCCAATGCCCACAATAGAGGCCTCTTTTCCCTTTCTTTGTCTCTCTATTGCACCAAAATCTTATCAGTCAGGACCACCCCCACTATGGCAGCTATGGGGTGAGTCGCTTTCTTTTACCACATGCTTTGCAGTGAGGCCCAAGAGTCACCAGAGCACATAACCATGAGCCAAAATAATTCTCTCTTCCTTTAGGTTGATCCCACTGGCATTGTATCACAGCTAAGGAATCCTGACAGGGCTCACCTAGCACCACCAGTGCCAACCTCCTCTGCCCTCCACAGCTTATCTTCACTGTCCCTGCAAAATGAGCTGCAGAGAGCAGCAGGGGAGGACAGGCTTCCTTAGAGCAAAGGGAGAAAGAGGTCACCTCTTCTGCACCCTCCAGCCTGCATCAGGGTGCTTCCCCAAACCAGAGTAGGTGGTGCCTGTGTCCCCCAAGCACCTTCAGGAATTCTTCATTGCACTGGCTCAGCATGGTGCCGCCCTCTGGACCCTGCAGAGCAGGCCATGGTAGAGAATGTGGGAATGGGAACCAGGCAGTCTGGCAGCCAATTCCAACTTTCCCCTTGGCCATTTGTGTAACCTTGAGCAAGTCACTCAAGGTTCAGGGTCGTGCCTACCTTGTGGGGCTGAGGCACAGTTGTCATGGCAGACTTACAGAGTCTGCAGCCTTTACTCAGTGAGGCCTACACATACCCTTCCTCTCCAGGGAAGTGTGGGGTGCACTTAGGGCTGTGCACCCAGTGAAAGAATATGGCAGAGGCAGTAGGGTATGGCTTCCGAGGCCAAGTGACATGAGACACCGTGGTTTCCCCCATGCTGTCCCTGGGAAGTCTCATGTGAGAGCTGCCATGCTACAAGGATGCTCAAGCAGCCCTCAGGAGAGGTCAGTTGGGGAGAAACCGAGGCCTCCTGCTGCCAGCCGTGGGAGTCCAGCATCATCACAGTGGATTCCCCATCAGCCCACCGAAGCCCAGCAAGACCAAGAGTGTGAGCAGGTAAGAGAATCTGAGCCAGAATCATCTAGCTAAGCCACCCCACAGACTCATAGAAAATGTGTGACACAAGGTGGTGTCCGTGGCTTTACACTGGTGCATTTTGGAATCATTTCACATCAAGAAATAAATATCACCTCTGTGAAGAAGTGATACACATGTAAAAAGTGAATAGAGACTTAGCACAATGCCTGGCATATAGAGAGTGCTTGATATAGTATCAGATATAATATAGTACTAGGTATTTAACATGACAACCACACTAGGTTATGAACCACTCTCCAAGCTTTGCACCTATTTTTCTGTTTAGAGAAAAACAATTTGAGCATCAAAATAAATGATCATGAATAAAATAGAAATTCATGAGTTCACGAATGAATGAATGAATGAATGAGTACATGAACAGATAAAGGGGATATGAAAGCTCTACCTTGCAGTAGAATTCAAAAAAAAAACACACAGAGAAAGGAAAAAATTAGAAAGAATAATGGAATTATAAAATCACTATCTGACAAGACATGATGCTAAAACTAAAGGGTATAAGTTTGGTGAGGAAGAGGGTATTTATACAATCTCAAAGGCATTCTCACAAAATACCTATTATATACGAATTAATGAAGACAAAATATTGTTGATTAACTTTGCAATAAAGAAGCTTGGCAGAGGCCATCTTAATCAGCTGACAAATACCACTGTCAGCAGTAATGAGCCAAGCTGCACCACAGGGCTCCTGACCAACGGAGAAGAAGCCCCCTGGCCAGAGCCTGCCTTGTTCATCTCCAGCCTCTGCAGCGGTCCACGCAGGGGACGTGCCTATGTGTTGGCCAGTGTGTGTCAGACCTCTCGCCACTAAGCTCCAGGTGCACATCATCTCACGGATCTTCACAATAACCTTAGACCAGTGCTGATGAACCTACGGCACGTGTTAATTGCCTTTCAAGACAAGCATGTCAGTATATGAGGGTTTGGTTTTTTTTCCTAAACTAAAACCTCAGTATTCAGGTCTAATTGAAGTGTTGGCACTTTCCAATAAATAACTAGGTTTGGGGTTGTAGTTTGGGCACTGGTCTCTAAAAGGTTCACCATTACTGCCCTAAAATCTGAGACATAAAGAAACCCACCCAAGGCCACATGCTCAGAGAGAGACCGAGGGAGGATATCGACCTCATTGTACCCTGAGGCCCTTAATAAATGCTGAACTGAGTCCTTTCTGCAGCTCTACAAGGTGTTTGAGAAGTGCAGACTGTTCTCCCAGAACAGGGTTGCAGCCTCCTTCCTTCCTTTGATAAATATCAGAACCAGCAGTGGGAGGGGAAGTGCCCAAGGGTATCTCAGGGTTATAGGGTCAGCTCTGCATCCCAGGCAGAAGCCCTCTCCATCACCCCCACTTTAGGCAAGGCCAGGTTTGCAAACGTTTTTTAGTGGCTGGGCTTTTTCCAAGAGAACTGTCCAGCCAATCCAATAACACAATGTCTGTCAATGCGTGAATGGACAGATATGACGTATCCAGATGATGGGATACTATTCAGCCTTAACCAGAAGGGCAGCCCTGACACTGCTGCCCCATAGGTGAGCCTTGAGGTTGTGATGCCAGGAGAAGTAAAGCAAAAAAGGACAAATACAAGGTGTAATCCAAAACTACAGTGAATGTGTACAATTTTTTTAAAATGTATGACTGTAAAAGACATTGCCATATATGCCCCCAAATCCTGCTCCTCACTTCAGACACACATGTCCCATTGTTCCTGCCAGTTTCTGGAGCATTTCTGGGAGCCCTTTCGTGAGCATCTTAATGGCATTCTCATGGCTGCCTCAATGTCGTAAATTCATTCAAAGCGTTTACCTTGCTGAGTCATTTTGACTTTGGAGAGAAGCCGAAAGTTTCACAATGCCAGGCTGGGTGAACAGGTTGATAAAGATATACTGTAATGCTTTTCATTGAAGGAAATTGCCACAAATGATTGACCAGTGAAGGATCAGAAAGTATGATAAATGTTTAAATTTTGAAATGTATTACTGGCTCAGAACCTGGTAGGGCCCCACCCAGCATCCCCAAACAGCCAGGGAGCATTGGTGGGTTGCTCCAGGTCCTGGTTGGGCCTTGCCCAGTGACCCCGAGTGGCAGGGGAACCTCCTGTGCTGAGTAGTGCCAGTGGAAAGCTTGCGCACTGAAATCTACCTAGCTGTGCAACCTCAGCACCTCATTTAGGACCTGATAGGGCCCTACCTAGTGACCCCAAGCAGCTGGGGAGCTTCAGTGTGCCTTGTGGCATGAGCTGAAGGCATGTACAATGTACTTCATGGAGCTGTTCAGCCTTGGTACACCACTCAGAACCTGGTAGAGTTCCACCCAGCAACCTCAAGCAGCTGGGGAGCTTCAGAGTTCCATGTCTGTGCTGAAGGCCCACCCAGTTGAGGAGCCTTCCAGTGCCACTAGGGACCTGGCCCCCATTCAACTGGGGAAACTGCCTGCAGTATGGACAGACATCCTCAACCCGGGAAGCAACTGAAACCTTGCGTTCAGCTTCCCCAGGGGAAAATGACAAAACCAAAGAGCAAAATGCAATTTCCAACCTCTAGCCCATCCCTAACAAGCCTCTGAGACATGGACATAGAATAAAGTGTCAGTGTGTAAGCCATATACCTGAAACTTCTGAAATGATAGCAACTGAAGTAAAGAAACAACTCCATGAAGCTGTAAAGGCACTCAGGTCAGAAATAATCTTCCAGGTAAAAGAAGAAATGATAAACATAATAAAAGAAATGCTGAGCAAATCTAAAGAAGACATTGTTTAAAAAAATTCAGAAGCACTGCAAAAAGATGGAAACCTTGAATGAACAATATAAGAAAGAAATAGAACACAGGAAACAGATTCAAAGAGATATTCAGGAAGTCAAAAATTCCATCGAAAGCTGGCAAAACCACATGAATGAAAGTGAAGATTGACTTTCAGACCTCAAAAACAAGATTGTAGCTAGTGAACACGAAAGGAAAGATCTTTTTAAAATAACAAGGAACCAGAAAATAACAATTCAATAGCTGCAAGATGATGCAGATAAACAAAATTGATAGGTGAAAATGAAAAAGGTGACAACACAAATGATATCAAAAGACTATTTACAGAAGTAATAGCTGAAAATTTCCCAAACATGGACAAAGAAACTGACATACATATAAGTGAAGCATATACAACTCCAATTAGTCATAACCAAAATAAATCTACACCCAGCATATAATAATCATCCCAGAAATTCAACATAAGAACAGAATATTAAAAGCTGTTAGAGAACATAAGAACAGAATATTAAAAGCTGTTAGAGAAAAGAGACAGATCACCTATAAAGGAAAACCCATCAGAATCATGACAGAGTTCTCAACACAAACAATGAAGTCAAGAAGAGCATGGAGTGAAGTATTTCAAATCCTAAAGGAAAATTACTTCCAACCCAGATTAATGTACCCTGAAAAACTGTCCTTCAAAATGGATGAAAAGGCAACCCACTTGGGACCCCTTCTGTCTCTCTTCCAAGAGAAGCTTTCTTTCTCTCAATAAATATATTCTGCTCTTAAAAAAAAATGGATGGAGAAATAAGATACGTCCACAACAAAGAACAGCTGGAGAACTTCATGACTACCAAACCAACTCTGCAAATACTGACAGATATTTGAGATAGACATAAAAAAAAAAAGAAAACCCTAAGGCTTCAAGAACACAACAAAATCAATACTATTTTGTCACGTTTGGTGTAACTTTGTGATAAGTAGTGGGACGGGGAGGTTGGAGCTCTAATTTTGTTCATCAAAGTTGTTTACACTATATTCTGAGCCTTCTGTATTTCCAGAAATGTAAGAATCAAAATGCTAGTTTTTATGAAAAATGATGTTGCCATTTTAATTAGGGATTGTGTTTTCTGATCTTTATTATTTTGTTCTATTTGTTTTTGGTTTTATTCTGTCTTTTATTGCTAATTTCTTAAGGAAAGATATGAAGATATTTCATAACTTTCTTCTTTTCTAATAAATGTATTTGGTGTTAAAAAAATAAAAAAAGAAAATAAAAGAACACCAACAGAAAAAAATACTAAGCAAGACAAACAATTAAACAGAGGGGAAAGGTAAAGAACCAATAGCAGAAAGATAACATGACAAAAATAAGTCAATATATATGTATAACCATTAATGTAAATGGCCTCAATTTACCAAATAAAAGAAACAGACTGACAGAATAGATCATGAAACAACATCCAACCATATGCTGTCTACAAGAAACCCATCTAACCCAAAAGGAAACTCATAGACTGAAAGTCAAACGATGGAAAACAATACTCCATGCAACAGGAACCCAAAAAATAGCAGGGGTAGCTATTCTGTTTGCAGACAATGTGAACTTCAAACCAAAAATGATCCAAGATATAAAGAAGGTCACTACATACTAGTTAGGGGAAAACTTCAAGAGGAAGAGATAACAATCCTAAATATATATGCACCAATATGGGAATACCCAGCTATATAAAACAAATATTAGTAGAAATGAAAAATCAAATAAGCAATAACACAATCATAACAGGAGACCTTAACATCCCATTGACACAAACAAACAGATCAACTAGACAGAAAATCAGCAAAGAAATAACAGAACTGAATCACAATCAACTGATTTAGTAGACAATACAGTGTTCCACCCAACAACATCAGAGTATACATTCTTTTCAGCTTCACATGAGACATTCTCTAAAATAAACCATATACTAGCCCCTAGAACATGCTTAAGTAAATGCAAAAGAATCAAAATTATCCCAAGTATATTATCTGATCATAGCGCCATGAAACCAGAAATGACAAAAGAAACTGCAAAAACTCCATAAACACATGGAAATTAAATAATATACTCCTGAACAATCAATAGGTCACAGAGGAAATTAAAGAAGAAATTAAACAATATCTACAAGCAAATAAAAATACAAATACAACTTACCAGAACCTGTGGGATGCAATGAAAGCAGTCCTCAGAGGGAAATTTATTGTGGTAAATTCTCATATCAGGAAAACAAAACAAACACAAATAAACAACCTGATGCTTCATCTCAAACATCTAGAAAAAAAGAGCAAGTAAAGCTCAAAGCCAAAAGAAGGGAGGAAATTATAAAGATTAGGGCAGAAATTAACACAATAGAGACTAAGAAAACAATACAAAGAATTAACAAATCAAAGAGTTGGTTCTTTAAAAGAATAAATAAAATTAATAAGCTCCTAGCCAATCTTATTTTTAAAAAAGGAAAGAAAAAACTCAAATCCATGCAATAAGGAAAGAAAAGGGTGAAATCACTGCAGACCCTGTGGAAATACAGAAGATCATCAATATCTACTTCAAAAACCTTTACTCTCATAGGTTTGATAGTGCATAAGAAAAGGACAGATTCCTAAACACATTTGTATTACCAAAGCTGGATCAAGAAGATGTAAAACTGCTCAATAACTCAATTTCAGTTGATGAAATTGAACATGTAATGAGAACCTTACCAACAAAGAAAAGCCCAGGTCCTGATGGATTCAATGCAGAATTCTACAAGAAATTCAAGGAAGACTTAATTCCAACACTCCTCAAACTCTTCAGTGAAATTGAAAGGGAAACAATGCTTCCTAACTCATTCCTGGAAGCAAGTATTACTCTACTACCAAAACCAGAGAAAGACTCAACCAAAAAAGAGAACTACAGGCCAATCTCCCTACAGAACATAGAAGCAAAAATCCTCAATAAAATACTGGTAAAAAGAATGCAGCAGGTCATCTAGATTATACACCATGACCAAATGAGATTCATCCCAGGAATGTAGGGATGGTTCAACATATACAAATCAATAAACATAATACACCATATCAATAGAGCCAAAGATAAGAATCACATAATCATTTCAATAAGTAGGTGCAGAAAAAGCCTTTGATAAAGTCCATCACTCATTCATGATAAGAGACCTACAGAAAATCAGAATAGATGGGTCTTTACCTCAATCTGATAAGAGCCATCTATGACAAACCAACAGCCAGCATCATATTACATGGTCAAAAACTGAAAGCTTTCACTCTAAAATCAGGAACAAGACAAGGATGTCCACCATCACCACTCCTATTAATATAATGCTGGAAACATTAGCCAGAGCAATTAGACAACAGAGAGAAATAAAAGGAAAACAGATAGGAAAGAAAGACGCTAAACTATCATTATTTGCAGATGACATGATAGTCTCCATAGAAGACCCCAAAAACTCCATTGAAAGACTTCTAGGTATAACAATTAAATTCAGTAATGCAGCTGGATACAAAGTCAACACTCAAAAATCAATAGCATTCCTCTACATAAACAACAAACTCACTGAGAGAGAAATAAGAGAAGCCATACCCTTCACACTAGCATCCAAAAAATTGAAATACTTAGGAATCAATCTAACAAAGGGAGTAAAAGATCTAGTCAGTGAAAATTGCAAAGAAAAAAGAAATTGAAGAGAATCTCAGAAAATGGAAAGACATCCCTTGTTCATGGATAGGAAGAACAAACATTGTGAAAATGGCCATTCTCCCAAAAATGTTATTCAGATTTAATGCAATTCCAATCATAATACCATTAACATCCCTCACAGATCTACAGAAATCATTCCTAAAATTCATCTAGAAGCAGAAGAGACCTAGAATAGCAAAGGCAACTCTGGACAAGGCAAAGCAGGAGGCATCACAATCCCTGCCTTGAAGTTATACTACAAACCTACTGTGATACAATCAGCATGGTACTAGAATAAAAACAGACTTGAAGATCAATGAAATAGATTACAAGATACAACCACAACTACAAACACACTCAGTCATCTTATCTTTGACAAAGGAGCCAAACATGTTGACTGGAAGAGATAGTCTCTTTAATAAATGGGGCTGGAAAAACTGGCTTTCTATATGTCAAAAACTAAAACTAGACCCATGCCTATCACCATGTACTAAACTAAAGTCAAAATGGATCAAAGATCTAAATATTAAAATAGAAACGCTAAATCTGCTGGAAAACAAAGGAGGTAGAAATCTCGAAGACATAGGGTAGGCAGAGAATTCATGAACAGAGATCAAACTGCACAGAAAATACTTCCCAGAATCAACAACTGGGATCTCATCTTTTAAAAAGTATTTACATGTCAAAAGAAATCTCCAACAGAGTGAAAAGAAAACCCATGAATTGGGAAAAAATCTTAGTCAACTGTCCCTCAGACAAAAGACTTCTATCTAGAATATATAAAGAATTTTTTAAAAATCAGACCCCTGTAATTCAAAGACCCAATCCAAATATGGGCATCTGAGATGAATACACAGTTCTCAGATGAAGAAATACGAATGGCAAATAAATACATGAAAAAAATGTTCAACATCATTGGTCGTTAGAGAATTGCAAATTAAAACCACACTGAGATTCCATCTCACTCCAGAAAGAATGGCCAGGATCAAAAAATACCCAACAACAAATGCTGGAGAGGCTGTGGGGAAAAAGGAACTCTTCTGCACTGTTGATGGGAGTGTAGACTGGTGCAACCACTGTGGTAATCAGTCTGGAAGTTCCTCAAAAAATCTGGGATTGGAAGTCCCATTTGACCCAGCTACTCCACTTCTGAGCATATTCCCAGACAAATTGAAAACATCATACCACAGTGATATATGTGCACCCATGTTGATAGCAGCACAATTTGTAATAGCCAGATCTTGGAAACAACCCAAATGCCCATAAGCTGAGAAATGGATAAAAAAAGATGCAGTATTTTTATACAATGGAGTACTATTCAGCTATAAAGAAGGATTACATTGAGGCTTTTATAGGTAAATGGATGCAACTTGAGTCCATACTTACAAGTGAAATAAATCAAATTCACACATGTAAATATCATATTGTTTCCCTAGTATAAGAAAATGAAAGAGTAAATATGATACAAAATCTTCAAAAAATATTGTGAAAGGGTAAGAAACTGCTCAAAGGGGAAGAAATAACTCAGATAGGAAAAAGGAGAAAAGAAAAAAGGGAAAAGAAAAAATATATAAATTTGTATATATACACTTAAGATAGCTAAGATGACTGTACTAATTCTATTAGTTCTCAGAACAAAGCAGTTAAAATTCATTCATAGGATTAGATCAGTTTTGCATATCTATATCTGGTAATCTGAGTAACTGTTTTGAAGATAACTATTTAAAATAACAACCTTAGCTATGTTCCTACCACCTTGTTTTGAAAACCTATGTTGTTATTGTTTGGGGCTCTTTGGTTATTGTTATTTATTTGTCTCTTTTGTTTCTTGTTTTGTTTTTGTTTTTTTTTTTTGGTTTGATTTTGTTTTTCCCTCTAATACAGAAAGGACAATTGTACATGTTTAGGCTTATATATGCCTAGAACTTCTCTTAAAGAATTTAAACGAATTGATTTTATTATATGTGATAGTGTGAACAGTTACTTAGAAGAAGGTGAGACATTATGGTAGCCATTGCTGATTTTCCATCATCTTGTTGTGAAGTCCAGTAGTGCTTTTATTCTTTGTTTTGAGTGATATTAGTCTGTTTTCTACTATTTGATTTCAATATGTGTGAAGGTATAGACAGCTATTTTGAGGGGAACAAGAGACATTATTGTAGCCATTGTTGATTTTCCTATTGCCTGGTTTTGAAGGCCTATAATGCTTTCATTCTTTTGTTTTGATTGGTTTTTACTGCTTTGTTTTGTTTCAATGATTGTGTGTGAAGATATGGACAGCTAGTGTGAAGAAAACAAGGCATGTTGTGGTGGCCACTCTTGGTTTCCTGCTGCCTTATTTTGAAGTCCTGTGTTGCTTGTATTGTTTTGTTCTAATCTGCTTTGCTCTGTTTTGTTTTGCTCTCTTTAAAATAAAAAAGGAAAAGAAGAAATACCAAAAAAATTAAAATAAAACTTTATTACTGTAAAAGACACATCACCCTTAATCCCCCAGCCCCCCTTCATTTGCTTCAAGCACACGTACCCATCTGTCTTGGTATTGCATCCATTACTGTAATGTTTTTAAAATTTAAGCCTTCATCATATTTTGCACCCTCCTTTGTACTGTCTGATTCCATTCATATGGGGTTCTTAGAATATCAGCTTTGTCGAGACAGAAAACAGAACAGGGGCCATCAGGGGCTGGGGTGGCGTGGTTAGTGTTTAATGGGGCAGAAGTTTTATTGAGGGTGAAGAAAAAAGTTCTGGAGATGGATGGTGGCAATGATGGCATGAAAAGGAAATGTACTTCATGCCAATGATTTATGCTCTTAAACCAGTTAAGAAGGTGAACTTTATCTTATTACTCCACCACAACTAAGTAAACACTAATGCCAGTGCATGCAATCCATGAAGGAATAAAGGCACTGCTTAAGACAGGCATGATGGGGCACACCTGTAACCCTAGCACTCTGGAAGGCTGAGGCGGGAGGATCCCAGGCACAACCCCAGGCCGGGCAATGTAGTGACTTAACAAGACTGTGTCTCAACACAAAAAAGGGCTGAGCATGTAACTCAGTGCAAGGGTGCTGAGTTTCATCCCCACTACCACCAAAAAAACAACTAAATAAAAAGACACTCCTTAATGCCACCATTCACGCACACACACTGCCACTCACCCCAGGGAACACTGTTTTGATGCTTGTGTGTGGGACCCTGGGAGGAATGTCTATGTGTGCAGCCTACTGCCTGCAGTTAAGAATCGTGATTATGGTGATGAGGTCCCTAAAAGACAACACCCCCCAACCCAGGCCTATGCTCCAGCTGTGGCCCCAGGAGGAGGGGGCACACGCAACAGAGTGCTGGCTTTGGGCGAAGGCAGGGGAGGGCAGGACAAAGAAGTAGGCACTGTACGACCCAGGTGACTCCAGACTCCTGTCCAGATGCTAGAGGGCAGCTAGCCTTTCAGCCTCAGTTTCCACGTCTGTCAAGAAGAGCAACAGTAGGAACACCTACCTCACAGCAAGTGTTGAGAATTAATTGAGACAGCATCTGTTAAAACACCAAACACTGCAATGATCCCTGCTGTGACAGTGGCTGTGCCTGGCAGAGGTCATGGAATGAGTTATTAGAGGCGAGCTGAATTTCACTCACCTCTGCTGCTTGGTTTTGGAGCTGTGTAATTTTGAGAAAGCCACCTAGCTAGTCGATCCTTCATTTTACTCTCTCACAAAGAAGGTGATCACAGTATCCTATTGCTTAGGCTATGAGGAAGCCTAAGGGCACAGACACAGGTATGTTCCTTAGACCAAGCCCTGTCACACAGTCTGCATTCAATAATGCGGACAGCTCCTACCGGCATTGTCTGTCCCGGGCCTCCGTCTGCCCAGGCTTCCTAAGGCACCAGTGCTGGCTGGGCCCCATAGGGATGGCACCTATATGACAGGGCCAATCTGTCCAAGCCAAACCCAGCTGAGACTGGGCCAAGCCCAGCGCAGCCACAGGGCTGCACCTGCAGCCAGGGCCCACTCCTCAGGGTGGGGACACTTCCTCCTGGCTGCTGGCTGCTGGCTGCTGGGGACAGTGCAGCTGAGAAGGAGCAGAGACGTCTTTTCAGCTTCTCCAAAACAAGCAGGGTGCAGCCTCACCGGCTTCACCTTTACTGTGCTATGATCTTGACCAAGGGCCTGTTGGAAAAACAATGCCACTTTGCCTCCCTGGGTCCCTTCCCATGGCTCATCCCAAGCCAGTAGGCTAAATATAGGTGACTCCGCTGCTGGGGCCCCGCTGGAGGGCTGCCATCATCAGCACAAGTGACCAGGGCAACAGACAGGAGGCAAGCACACCAGAAGGACGCAGACCCCAGTTGGCTTCCGAATGTGGGGAACCCGCATATCTGCCTGTCCTGAGCCAGCCCTCAACTGCAGCAGGCTGTGGAATCCGCTGTGAGTCAGAGACCCACAGTGCCCCAAGGGGAAACATCCTGACAGGAAGCACTGGCCCCAGGGGGAACCTTGACCTCAAGACTTGGGTGGACTCCCCACACGTGAGGGAGCTGACTGCACCCAGCACGCTAGTCCCTTCAGTGGGCACCAGCCCCCAAGTTCCCAGCAACTACTGTCATCTCCAAGTGCCCCCAGTGGATCAGCAGCACTGCAGGATGTGAAACCTGCCGATCTACCTCAGGCCCTGTCCCGGCAGGCAGTGAAGTCTGTGACTTCGTCAGTTAGTGCTGAAGCCAGCACCTGCCCTGCTGGCCCTTGGAGAGTCAGGGCAAACTGGGTTAGCAACACAAAGCCCAACCCTCAGAGGAGGGGAGCCTCAAAGCCCAAGTCTCTGGAAGCTTCTGGTTCAGAGATGGAGCATCGGAAGTGCAGGTGTTTTCTCCTGCAGGGCAGCAAAGGTCACACCATCTGGCTCTGGGAAGGGCTGTGCTGGGCTCAGCCACTGTGTGACCCAGCTTTCTGTCACTGTGACAGAATACCCATGGTAAATCACTGAAAGACAAAATGTTCATTTCTGCTCATGACCTCAAAGGCTTTTCAGTCCCTGACCCAGTTGCTTTGGGCCCTAGAGCGAGGCAGTACACCATAGTGGGAGCTCATGTGGAGAAAGCATTATGGCAGCCAGGAAGCAACAAGAGAGACGAGAAGGGCCCAGAGTCCTAAGATTCCTGCTGAGGGCTATGCCCAGGGATCCAAGTTCCCTCCTGAGATCTCAGATCCTGAGGGTCCCATCAGCTGGTACCAGGCCCCTCACATCTGGTCGGGAGACACTTGCACAATCACTACTGGTGGCCCTGGATTTAGGCGACCATGGCTGCTAGGCCTCATGCCCAGCCCCACTCCCCAGCTCCAGAAGGAGGCAGTGGTGAAGGAGCACCCCCACCCTACCCTGGTCCTCAGCTCCCCTCTCCCATTTACCCCCAGAGCTGCAAAGCACAGCCAGGCTGTCACTCAGCCGTCCCAGTGCCCCAGCCTTCAGGACCCTTCCTGGGCCTCTGTCTCGGACTGGCAGGCTCAGTCCTTTCACGTCACCCCTCCTGATAAAAACCCATCTGTGGCTCTTCTTCCCTCTCAGGCTGAAGGACAAAGTCCTTAATAGAGCCACGAAGGTCCTGCATGCAGTCACCCATTTGCCTTCCCAGTGTCCCTTCTGTCACCCACCCCCACCTACTGTCATACTGGTCCTTTTCAGTCTCTGTCTTCCAGGCCTGTGCAGATGCTGCTCCTCGGCCTGCAGTGCTCCTCATCTAGCTATGGCCATTCCTCTTCCTAACCACCATCCACCCCTTCCCACTCTCAGTCTAGGTCAGATGCCTTTGTCAAACACACTCACAGATCTGAATTCTGCTCCTTCAAAGTGTGATCTTGGGTCGTAGTCACACAGGCCATGTGTGACTGTTTGACGTATAAGGAAGAAATCCTATTAGGAAGAAACCCCATGACAAGGGGACCCTGCATCTGCTTTTGCTTGTCACTGTGCCCACACCCGGAAACACTGGTTGCATAAACAACAAATGAATGAGGGAATCTCCTACCTACTGCCCTGGCCCTGACCTGGGACAGCGCCCCTCACTGTCCTCCCATGTTCATTCTATGGCCTCTGCTGAAGACCACACCACTCCGTGTAACCACCCGACCCAGCCACGCACTCCTGTCTGCCATAGCCCAAGTCCCGATCACAGTAAATGCTTCCTGACTAAATGACTGCCATCCTCACTGCCACCAGGCCAGGCTGCTGGAAAACCCCAGGTACTTCCTCCCCACCTCATCCCAAGTAGAAGCTTTTAACTTCCCCTCGCAGAAGTCTGCTGGGGCCATGGGTACTGCCATGACTGCTTCCCAACAGTGCATGAGTGGCATCATGGTGCCCAGCATCAACACCCCAGGACGTGGCACAACAGGACGGAGAGCACCCAGGCCCTGAGGACCTCGTGGAGCTGAGCCGCCCCTGTAGCTTAAGCCCATGCGACTGTGGCGTGAGAGAAGGCACTGCGGATCCTGCTGAAGCACAGACGTGTGGTCTCGCCCTGCTCAGCTGCAGACATCCCGACCGCACTGGAGAGCAGTGTGGACCTGGCTGCTGGTGCACAGCTGCCCCACAAGGTGCACTCTCCGCACTTCCCAGGCCATTCCTGTGTCCATGCTGACAGTCAGCACTCTCCCTACCTCGCCTCTCCACCCTCAGCAACTGCAGCGTCTTACCCCATGCCTCCTTGGAATCACTGCACTGCCCCACCCTGACTGCCACTGCTCGCACCTGGCACTGGAATCCTCCAGTACAAATCACTGCAGTGACTGCTTTGCACCAGCCTGACACATGCCCACTCCAGTTCTCAGCCTCTGGATGCCTCTCATCCTGCTCTTGGTCCCCGCTGTGAACCAGCAGCCTTAAGGCTCTGACCCATGGCGCCCACCAACAGTAGCTGATGCAGCCAAGATTCTCCAGGCAGAAGGGGAACAATGACCTCTAGCGCCCCTCCTGCTTCTCTGTCCTGAGCCTTCCTGTGGTTGCTTCTCTCCCCTGGATCCAGTGTGAGGTAAGACCCCGGAGGCCCTGACCATTCTGCTAGGTCTCCTCCAATGCCCTTTGCCATCTGTCCCCTTTTGTGGCTAATTTCGTTCTGCACTTAGTCTCCTGACACTCAGTGCCCCCAAAGTGTTGTTTCTCCTGCTCCCTGCACTCACAGGTCTTGTCCCATCCCCATATCTTCCCTGCACACAAGCCAACAGTGCCCTGGCCCCTTCTCTGACCACACGGCGCAGTCCCAGGGCTGAATTCCCTTCTTGTTCTCTAGTACAGCTGCCAGGCACGCCCCACCATCTATGACCCAAACAACTCCTCCCCTGATGCTCCCCAAGTGGGAAGCTTTGTGATCTTGGATATGGCGTTCAACGTGGGTTGGAGGAACAAACAAAGATGCAAGCGGTCTGAGGACTGACTTGTGTGGATGAGCCGGGAGGCATTCTCGGACAGAGGGTTGGAGGAAGAGTGCTGAGGTGAGTGTGGCTGTGATATGATACCAGCAGCAGCAGCCAATACCACTGCCAAGACTGACCAGAAAGGAGCCAGAAGCTGGAACCTCCACTTCCTGGCCGGGACTCTGGTTCCTGCTACCCCACTCCTTGCGATGTGCTGGTTTAAAGGAACCACCCCAGACCTCAGGGTGTAACTCCCAGACTCTGCCCTCAGCATCTACTACAGACCACAAGTGCTGCTGTTTCACTCGGAGGGCCAGAGCTGGGTTCTCCACTTCCTAGGACAGCGGAGCCTCAGTGCCTTCCAGTCTGCAGCTGCCTGGCTGTTTCGTTTCCACCCTGTGCCTGCCTCCACACTGCCTCCAAGCATGCTCAGATGCAGCCGACTGCTTCCCAGGGGTAACTGAGAGGCCCGCCTAGTGACAACGTAGTTAGAGCGTGTGCACAGTGCCTACCAATTCACACTTCCCCAAACACTACTGTGCTGTCCCCACCCTCAAGCCCTGCAGCAGGGGACATTCTTCCCCATCTGCTGAGCAGAAACCGGAAGCCCAGAGCAGTGAAGACACCCTCTAAGAGTGCAGCTAGCAAGTGGGAACATGTGTCCACCGACAGATGACGCAAAGTCAGAAGTTAAATCCAAAACATACAGCTGACTTCTCAGCCCACAAGGAAAGACCTGGTCCCAGGCCTTCTGCCCTCCTGGGCCAGGATCTGAATAAGCCCACACATGCATCCCGAAGCCCCATTTCTGCCTGTGTCCACAGCTGTGTCCGAGGAAGGCTGGGCAGCAGCAAGCCCACCACACGCAGTGCCTGGTGACCTGGAGGTAGAATGTGCGTTCCTGTCCCCAGAGCCCATTCCCCAGGGCCAGAACACACTTGTGCAGCTGGTTCCCAAAGCGAATCCTTCATTTCAGGTCCCCAGGCCCTTGACCACTCCTGCAGGTCCATAGCAGTAGAATTAACTGCTCAGGAGAAAAGGCATTGGGCAACATGGTCTCCAAATGGAGACCTCTCTTTGGGTTGCAGCCATCTCTTTGTCTCTGTATCAGCCAACTCTAACAGGTCTTCCTAAACCAGTAACCTGTGAAGCGGCAATCCAGTCCTGCTGATAAGTATAAAAACGAAAGGAAAGGAGAGAAAAGAAAAAGCCTCTGTCTCATAATCCCCTTCACTATTTTTTTGATCCCCACTACATGCCAGACACTGACACTATGAAGGTGCACATTAGCATTCTGATACGTGGAGCCAGACCACATGCTGCCTATTGATGAATCAGGACAAAAGCACCCCTTCCAACATTCACAGCTCTGCACCCCCTGAGGACAAGCTTCACCCTCCCTGGCCTGTCCACCCTTGCACAGTGCATAGGCAGCACGATAGTCTGTGGCAGCACTGCTGCTGGTAACCCTGGGCAAGTCTCTGAGCCCTCTGTGCTCCTCTAGGAAATAAGAAGAGGAACAGCATCTGTCTTTAAAGTCAGGGAAGATGAAATGAAGACAACACAAGCCCACTGCAAGAACGCACTTCACTGGTACATCTGCTGTCTAACTCAGCACACGCTCAGATCTTGATAAGCCCCTGTGGTTCAAATATCCCAAGATGGAAATGCCTTTAATACCCAAAACCTACCAGTATCATAGTGCAACCCAACCTACTTTTTTGTGGTACTGGGAGTGGAACCCAGATGCACTCTACCACAGAGCTACATCCTCAGCTAAGCTGCCCAGACAGGACTCAAACTTGCGATCCCACTGCCTCAGCCTGTCCCGCTCCAACCTACCTTAAATGTGCTCAGAACTCCTGCACTAGCCTGCCGCTGGACAAAACCAACCAACACTCAAAACCAAATGAAAGCCTATTCATAATAAAGTATTGAATATTCATGGAATCTATTAAATACAGTACCAAAAGTAAAAGACAGAACGGTGCATGAGCGAACTTCCTTCGGGTGCCAAACCTGTGAGTCCCCACCTTGGCTTGGACACTCACCTCCTGAAGCTGACAGCAGTGGCTGGCTTAACTGAGACTTGGGGCATAACCGCTGGAGCACTGGCAAGCTGGAGCTCCCCCAGGGACACCCGGCATCTCCCAGCAGCAGGTTGGGGTGTCCTGAAGGGTGGGGTGAGTCAGGCCACTGGGCCCAATCTACCTCACAGGCAAGTTAGCATCCCCTTTCCAGAGCCTCGGCTTCACCACTGCAGAACAAAGGGCCTGAGCTAGCATGCCTCCAGACAGGCAGACAGCACACTACAACTGCTTGGAACCTGGACTTTCAAGTCAGACAGGGCCAGGGATGTAGCTCAGCGGCACAGTGCCTGACTGGCAAGTGCAAGGTCCTGAGTTAGATTCCTGATACAAATAAATAAGTAATCAATAAAGTCAGACAGATCTTGCACACCTGTGCCCCATGAAGTGACTCGGGAAGGGTCTGAGGTTCAAGGGGACCCACAACCTGCCCAGGTGGCTTGCAGCAGAGGCTGGATCACAGGCCTGGGACACTCCAGCCTGTCAGTGGCCCTCTCTCATAGTCCTCTACTCGATTTGCAGGTGTGGGCTGAAGCAGCCTGGGCAGTACACCCTTGTCGTTGCCCACAGGGCTGCAGAGTCGTGGGACTCGGCTCTGTCCTATCCTCTGCAGGGGGATGGCTGGTGGTCAGCCCCACTCCTGGGCAGCCAGTGCCCATCTCATGCGTCCTGCCAATAACTATCCAAAGGCCCACAGCAGAGTCTCACCCAGGGAGCCCAGTGAGAGCACAGTGACTCTTTCCAGTCCTACAGGACTGGGCGGCCTGCTGTGCTGTCTTCCTCACTCCTGGGAAGCTGACAGAAGCACTTAGGCCCCAGGCCAGTACTCAGTGCTCTGGAACCATCAGACCCACTCCAAATTCAGGGGCAGCCAGGAGGCACGGGAAGAGCTGGAGACAGGGCCAGGGGCCTGTGTTAAAACCCAGCTCCACCGCTTCAGGCAACCACAATGTCTAGGGGTCTTGGTCTCCAGCTCTCCAAAGTAGGACAGCTCAGGAGCCACCCTGGCAGGCCACCCAAGGGTGGAAGGGAAAAATAAAAAAGGAAGCCCTAGTACCACAAGATAGGCCTTTACTATAGGGTGGAAAGCCCTGTAATAACACACATGGGATCACTGGCCTTACGCCTTGTCCAACACTACATCAGTTGGAAGCATGTCAGAAGTTTTTATTAAAATCTAATTAAAATTCTTACTAGGGCCTTATTAAAATCTTTGCCTGGGGCCAGTGCATGTCCAAAGTAAATACAAAGTCAAAGGACTCAACAGCTGACGTGCCACAAACACTGCACTCACTTCTGCTTCTGGGACAGCCGAGGTACCACAGCCTGGGTGGCTCAGCACTGCACGTGCTACCGGGGTTCTGGGGCCAAAAGTCTGAGACCAGCTGCCAACAGAAGTGGCCCCTTGGTGGGCTGTGTGCCTCTGGCCTGGCAGCAATGCCAGCTCTCCCTGGAGTCTGCTGCTCTGCCCCAGCACTGCCATCACCTTCTGTGTCCTCCCTAGGCGCAAGTCTGTCTCTGCTCAGAACTGGGTCATATCAGGTCAGAGCCCCCAGTGACCTCACTTTTCCTGGATTGTCTCTGTAAAGACACTTTCTCCAAAGAAAGTCACACTCACCATCCACCAATGTACAATTCAACCCATAACCAATGTCCAGACCCAAATCCCAGGGCCCAGATCCCCAGCTTCTATCCCCAGACTCAGCCCCAAGTCTCTGCCACTCTCGTCCTTTGCAGGCCTCCCTGGGTACTCACTGTGGAGGGCCCGTCCCAAGACTTCAGGGCTAGCCACAGCCTGCTGCAGGGGCTGGTCCTCTCACAGCCCCCAAGGGAGGAACTACAGTCGCAGGTCACAATGTAAAGTGCACCTCTTTTCCCAGGGGCAACGATGAGGGGTGCAGGCAAGAAGGCTCCTCAAAACCAGGAGATGTCTGGAGGGAGGTTCCTGAGGGGCTGAGTCCTACCTAACAGCAGAGATTCAAGGTGGCCCAGGGACACTGAGGCCAGGAGGTCAGAGGGAGAAGTGAAGAGAGACAGAAATCACGACAGGAAACTGGGAAGCCACCGAGGCACACAGGAGAGGTGGTGGGCCACAGCTCCTAGCCACGAGGCCCTGAGCACAGTGCCCAGCAGTCTGGCCTGGCCAGCCGGCCAGCAGGCACCACTCCATGTCTGGGGTGAAGGCCCCTGCTACTGGGGTGGTTCGGCCACATCTGACAAATCACAGCACCTACCCAGGAGGCCACAGTGCAGGAGCAGCCACCAGCATGGAAGGCAGCAGTGTGGGCTGAAGCTGCAGGCACCTGTGCCTCCCAGGCCTGCAGACAAGAAGGCCTTGCCACGGTGCAGCAGGCCAGGGGGCCAACAGAACAACGGACAGCTGCCCCAGCGCTGAGCAAAAGAAAAGCAAGAACAGACAGAGCAAGAGCCAGCGGAGGAGACTGCAGGAGCCATGCGTGGCCTGCAGGCTGGGGGACACTCCCCAGGGGAGGGCGCAGGAAGCAGCATCTGAAGACCGAGTCTGTGCCACTCCTCCACCTCCCCAGCTCTGTCACACTGTAGTGGCTTCACACACGCTGCTCCTTCAGCCTGCACCTGCCCCTTCCCAATGCAGTAATTGGCCTGTTTGCTTTCTAATATCACCCACACAGCACAGGGACCAATGCATCCCCCACCCTAGCCCCAGCACAGTGCCAGGATCCATCAGTATCCAGTGTCCACAATGTCCACCCACAGAGGGACAACAAATGGAACATGACTCAGCCATCAAAAGGAAGGAAGTCTGTGACGCACTTGGAGGACATGGTGCTCAGTAAGGTTAACTAGTTGCAGAAGGACAAATATTCATGGGAAGCAGGTTGGTGGTGCCAGGGACTGACAAGGAGAAGGCAGAAAGTTAGTGTTTAGTGGAGATAGTTTCATCTCTGCAAGATAAAAAAGTTCCGGACACGGATAGTGGCAAAGGCTGCACAATCCTCTCAGCGCGCTGACCACCACTGAACTGGACACTTACGTACCATTAAGGTGATAATGTTTATGTCATGTGTGTTTTACCACAAATAAAAATAAGAATTTTTAAAAGGAGGGGAAAGTGCTCATCAAAGGAGTCAATGGCAAAGTGGGAATTCAGGGAACAAGGAGAGGAGGGAAGCGGTCAGATGGGAAATGTAGAAAGAGCCAGACCAGGGACCCAGCGGAGAGCAGCAGGAGCCGCCTCCAGCCTACGGGGGAGTGGCCAGCACTGCCTGATGCACCAGCAATGGCCTGAGGCAAGAGGTCTTGGGGACTCTGAGTTCACCCTCACCCACCCTCGCCCTTGTGCCCAGCACAGCAGGTACCAGAGGGCCCTAATCTCCCCTCCAAACACCCTTCATCCTGTTTCACTGCGTTCCATCTGCTCAGCTACCTTGAGAGGAAGACTCCTTGCTCTCAGGCAGCAGGGAGCACTGCAGACAGTGCCGCGCACGGGCTTGTCCCTGAGGGTCCCGGGAGTCATCCCACCACACAGGAAGTATCCCACAGGAAAAGCCCCAGGGAGTCCTCCGAGCTGCACTTCTTTACCACGGGACACCCAGAATTCCCTGGGCTGCTTAGGGCCACAGGTTACTCCCGCCCTGTCAGCCACACACTAGAAGGCTGACCAGCAGCTGGTCTACATCGCTAGTCATGAGCTCAAATCCCAAACCAAAATTCATTTTGTTAATTTAAAAGAGAAAGAAAAATCACTGATACTTTGGGCTGGCTTATGCGCCTAATGGTGGTGTGTCCCCAGCCATCTCGTCTTGGACTTTTATGTCTTCTCATGCCTTTGGCCATCTCCCCCATGAGATATTAGGCATCCAGGAAAGCACAATATTTTTCATTTGCCTCTGAATCTCCAATGCATGGCACAGGGCAGGGGACACAGAGGGTCTGCGGTGGACATGGCAGAGTGCATGCGCCCAGTGCTCTGGACCAGCTCCCCAACATGACATGGAGCAGCCCTCACCAAGGGGAGACAGCAGATGGCCTGTGGGGACCAGGGGCAGTACTCAGGCATGCTGCAGGGACAGGCACGGCATGTAGCTTTGTGCTCACATAGCTGGTACTCCTGGCATCATGACTGGTATGGGCAGCGCCCAGGAAATACATGTGATTGAAAAATATGGTGTGTGTTTAAATTTAGAAAGACTTATCACAGTAAAAGACACATTGCCAGGCACATACCTGTAATCATAGCACTCAGGAGGCTGAGGCAGGAAGATTGCTGCAAGTTTAAGACCACCCTGGGCTACAAAGTGAGTTCAAGGCCAAGCTGGATTACATAGCAAGACCTTGTCTCAAAAATTAAAAAAAAAAAAAAAAAAAAAAGACACATTGCCATTAATTCCCCCTCATAATACTCTCCTTGCCTGGACATTTACCCCATCACTCTCACCACTCTCTGAAGCAGTTCTAGAAGTCCTTTTTTCATGAGTGTCTTTAGTTGTGGCTGCCTCAATGTCCTGAATCAACTAAAAATACTTACTGCTCATGGCCATTTTGACTGTGGGGAAGAAATGAAAGGTGCACAGTGCCAGTCTGGTGAAGAAGGCGGACGAGGACGCACTGTGTTTCTGAGGCTGCCTTTCCACTGGATAGCATTCACTGTTATTTCTATCACAGCTCATTAAGACACTCACAAAAGAGGACTTCTGGAGGTGCTTCAGAAAGTAAAAAGAATAGTGGGATAAGTGTGGTCGAGGCAAAGAGGCATGTCCTGAAGAGGATTAACGGCAATGTGCCTTTTACTGTAATACACTGTTTAAAATGTACCATCCCCATATTTTGATCATCTCTCGTACAGTACGAGTGGAACTGAGGTCAGGAGTTCATTCTTCTGGTCTTAACACTGGTCGGCATGAACCGACACTTCCCTAGCAGGCCCCCAGGAGGTGTGTGCTTGGGATTCCTCTAAGAGTGGAGAGAATGAGGTGTCACTGTCAACGGGGACCAATTAGTTGGAGATCAGCTGGTCCTGTTGTGGGGGTTGTCACAGCATCTATGTGACCACACCTTCTGCCCACAAGCCTTCACCGTGGGATGGACAGAAGATACTGACTTGACAGGAGAGCTGGCCTCAGAGTCCCCATCCTCATGGCTTCATTGGGCCAGCTTCCAGTCTGTGCTCCTTGACCTCAGCTCAACTGACTCTAGGGAGATTCGTGCTGTTAAAACCCTGGGGAAAGTGTGTGAGGACATACATGTGTCCATCTACTATGCACCAGACACCTACTGGGTGCTTTGGAGACAAAGGGAAACAAAACCAGGCCAGGTATGGTGGCACTCACCTGTAATCCCAACTACTCAGGAGGCTAAGGCAAGAGAATCACAAATTCAAGTTCCAGCCTAGGCAACATAGCAAAAGCCTGTCTCAAAATAAAATTTAGCAAAGGGCTGGGATGGAGCATGGGGGTGGAGCACTTGCCTAGCATGTGCAGGGCCCTGGGTTCCATCCCCAGCACTGGGAAAAAAATTTAGCAAAGAAAGCAAAACCATCTTCTTTCCCATGCAGTCTCCATTCTGGTAGGAGAGACATTTTAACCAAATAATTACATAAAAATATTTTTAAATTATACTTTTAATTGTACAAATTTATGGAGTACAGTGTAAATTTGATATCTGCACTGTATACAGCATGTAATAATCAAATCTAGGGAGACAATCTGATTTCCTTAAACACGTTTTCTAAAATTTTAATTAACACACAGTAACTGTTTTTATGAAGTACAGTGTGACAGTTCAATCCATGTAAACAGCGTGTACTAACCGAATCCAGTAATTAACGTTCCCATTTCCTTACCATTACTTTGCGCTCGAAATCTCTGAGTGCCACTCATCTAGCTACGCATAGAGCACGTAACAGGCTACCGTGAATGGGGAAGACTGAGAATCACAACAGCAACAGTCTGAGAGGTCCGGTGCAGTGAGAACTCACAGACGTGGACAGCAGCCAGGCAGAGGAGCTGCAGGCCCAAGGGCCTCCTGTAAACTCAGGACAGGATGCAGCATGGGGAGTCAAGGAGACAGTGAGGAGGAGGTGGTGTCACTGCTGGTGCCCAGGGGACTTGGAGGGCAGTTGAGACTGGGCAGCATATCTGAGGCCATGCCTGTAGGGAGGGCACCCATGGCTTTTGCCAAGTTCTTACAGAGATGTAGGACCCTAATGCACTTCAGAGGAGCCCATTGTCAGAAGCCGGCAAGGTCTTTGGCTTCATTTAAAGATAGTAAGAGCCCCAAGCAGGAAGGTACACATCTCTAATCACAGCACTCTGGGAAGCTAAAGCAGGAGAATCTCAAATTCAAGCCCAGCCTGGGCAACTTAGCAACTTATAAAGGCCTTGTCTCAAAACTTAAAAAAAAAAAAAAATTAAAAAGAGTCTAGGATGTAGTACAATGCAAAAGTCTTAGATTCAATCTCCAGGACAGAGAGGAGAAAGAATTAGAGAGAGAAAGAGAGATGCAGAAACAAAGAGATCAGCTCTTAGACGCCGAAGAAAGATCAGCTCTTGGATGTAGAAGAGGACATCTGCAGGTTTACCTGTCCCACGTTCATGCCCCTCTTTTCTGACATCTTCACTTGTGGGAAATCACCCCTAACCCATTCTTATTCCTTGTGCTTTCTGTGGAATTAACTCTACCTACAGCTCTAGGGAAGATCACATGACCCCAACCTCACCAATGAGAGAAGAGCAACTGTGGTCTGAGATGGGCACATGACCAAGCACTACCAATGAGCACTGGCACCAGGAAGTGCCCAGGATCTCCTGTGCTTGGGCAGCTGGTAAACAGTCAACCTGCCTTAGCTGACATTGGAAGGATGGGGTTGGTCTGGGACAGGAGGCATCCAGAAAAAAGTAGCACCAAAAGCTGCAGAGAAACCATTCCACAATGATACCATGGGAACCTCCGGGTCCAGACTTCCCTCTCACTGGAACTCACCATGGACTCACCAATTGCATGAGCCAAGAACTGCCGTTTCAGGCCCAACTGGATTGTGTTTACCTGTAACCAGTAGTTCTTACTGTGCATCTCTCTAGTCCCAGTTTGAAAACTGAGGGCCAGGGGAGGATTGACAGTACACTTCACAAGGCAAGAGCCCAGAAGCTAGGCCTGTGGACCTCTCACCCAGGCTCCTGGACAGCCTGGGACAGAGATGTTCACCAGCAGCCTCTTCCCCTGGCCAAGACCCCACCATTCTCCTTCCCCTCCACCCAGACTTTATGGAGAAGCAGCTCCCCCGTCCCAGAGAAATGATAGGGAAGGCAGGACCCCTGGCCCAGTCCTGACCCAGGAACATCTCTGGATACTCAGTTCCTCCTGAACTGAGGGCTCATAGAACAAGCTTCTATGAGCAAACACTGAAGGCACAGCTGCCTGGTTGCTGGGCCAACATCAGCTCCTTTGCTGGAGATGGAGTCTCCAACGCCTTACCCTCTGCCTGACCATAGCTGTGCCAGGGACCCTTCCTTCCAGGCCGCAGTTCCCTCCCGCCTCTGCACCGCTGAGCTTCAAATCCTGCCCTCCCATTCAGCCCACAGGAGCACTGGACCCCGGCTCAGGCTGCAGGAAGCTACCTTCTTTTGTAAAAAAAAAAATCTCATTCACTGACAAAATTAGTGGCTCAAGATTTAATATTGTGCATCTGAAAAGACAGTTCCTATTGCCACACTTCAACCTCTCCAAAGGCTTCACTTTCTCATCTGTACCTGGTGTGCTTATCAACTGTGCTGTGCCTATTAAAATAATAAACATGGTGATCAAGAGGGAATAATACCTAACAAATAGTAGCTAATACCATCACCTCCAAAGAGCTTTGGGGTTGACAGTCCGTCCCTCCTCTCCTGTGCTCTCCTGTCCCCTCCTTTCCCCACTCTCTCCTTTTCTCCCTCCCTCTCTCCTCTTTAGGACATGACTGTGAACACACAGAAGTGAAGCAACTAGCCCAGGGTCACACACTGGCACGTGCCCTTCCAGCTGTCTCACTGGGTGCCGAGGTCCAGTCTGGGGCCAAATGTTCAGCAAGTACTTGAGTTTCTCCACCCATCCATGCCACTTTCTAGGCAAAGGCTGGAGGACCAACATGCGGGGCAGGAGTGTGCGTGTTAGGAAGGGCTCCCAGCGGGGACAGTACTCCAGGACATGTGGACAAGGGAGAGGGGTAAAGTGGCTCCAGTCGCCTCTCCTGGCTCCGGAGAGGTTCAGTTTAGGGAAGACTCACCTTGACTATGCAGAGAGCTTAGGGAGAGGAGGCGATACGGTCCCAGGCTGGTGAAGGGCAGGTAGGAACTGCTGAGGACTTCTAACAGGCAGCAGCTGCCTTCCAAACACAGGCTGTTCAGTTCCCACCCACAGAAAGACAGTTAATGAGTGCTACGGAGAGCTGAGCTGAAGCTACAGGAAGCCAGGCTGGCTGGGAAGTTATTCTTGGCCAGTGTGGTTCCCTGACCCCTCTCCTCTATCACCTCTTTTCTTCGGCTACACAAGTAAGCAAGCACAGGGTATGCCCCCAGCCACCAGGACAGACTCAGGATGGGGCGGGAGGGCAGGCTCAGCAGTGTGTGAACTTCTGGTCTGACCTACTTCCTGCCAGCAACCTGAGTGGGAAGGCAAGTAAACAGGCACCCTGCAATCACCTCCAGAAACCTGAACCCTCCCCTCTTGAAGTCCTGCTTGCTGTTTAAGGATCCACCGCCCCTGAAGATACTTCCCCGGGCAGAGGCAGACCCCAGGGAGCTTCCTGTGAACAAATATCCCCTTCCCACTGCAGGGCAATTGCCTACTGATGCACACAACTGAGGAGTTGTAATTGTGCAAGGACAGCAGATGTTTGGGGACAGGCAGGCAGCCTTGGGCTGTGGAAGCAGTGTGTGACTTAGAAGCAGGAAGCTTGTTCTATGAGCCCTCGGGCAAATGACTCCTCCAACTCTCCTTCTCCTTTGGATTGGATGGGGAGGGTGACACACCGATAATGCTCAGGGCTATGGAGAAAATCAGAGGAAATGAGCAGGGCATGGTGGGCACTGCGCAGGTGAAGAGTGTTATCCAAAGCCTAAGAGAGCAGCAGGAGACCCCAAGAAATTCCTAGCAGTGACTTTTTTTTGGTTTAAGCCATGGAAAGGTGCACTAAATAAGGTAATTGTGTTTCTTTTGCTGTGGGACAAATTTAACAATTTAATACTACACACCTGTGTTATCTCGGGGTTGGGCGGGACAGAAGTCCAGGCTGACTCGGCTGGTTTTGAGCTAAGGGTGGTACAGGGCCGGAATCAGTGTGCCAGCTGGAAGACTGGAAGGTGGCTTCTTGGTGGACTGCAGTTGTGACAGAACCTAGCTCCTCAAGGGTAAACTGAGGTCCACATGTCCTGGCTGCCAGCAGGGAGCACCCCCAAGCCTCACGGGCCTCTCTGCACCCTTTGCAGAGTCCCTGCAACTCAGAGCCAGGGACGGGGCAAAGGTTTCAGTCTCCTGATTTCCTCTTTTGCCTGAAGCCAGGAAAACTTGGAGCATTTGAGGGATCATTTGACTGGATTAGACTCACCAGATAGTTAGTCTGGGAGTCATTATTATTCTCAGTATTCAGTTGCTAGAGGTTGAATTGTGTCCCCTCCCCCCCCAAAAAAAATTGAAGTCTTAATCCACAATGACTCTGAAGGTGACCTTAATTAATCATGAGGTAATGAGTTAAAATGAAGTCATTCCAGTGGGCCCTGACCCAGGATGGCCAGTATCTTTATAAAAAAAGGGAAATTCAGACACAGGGAGGCATAGGAAAAAAAGGTGTGAAGACGCAGAGAAGACATGCCCTGAGAGGGAAGTGGTACCAAGATGAGGCCTCCACAGACTACAGAACACAGGACAGACAGAAGAGGCAAAGGGGAGGCTTTGCCCCCAAAGCCACTGGCAAGACGGCGGCCAGCCAACGCCTAGGTTTCAGATACGTGGCCTCCAAAGCAGCAAGACAAGTGTCTGCTGGTTTCAAGCCACAGAGTTTTGGGGTCTTGTGAGAGCAGCCATAATGCTATGAGTTGGATCACGAATGTCCCCCAAGGCCCACATGCAGTCAGGAGGTGGGGGGGCCCACAGGAAGGGGTCTGGAGGAACAGCCTTGGGTCATGGAGTGTGTGCCCTGGGATGGGTATGTGGGACCCTGGGCTCCCCCTCTTTCACTCTTACTTCTTAGAGATGAAGTGAGTGACTCGGCTTCGCCCAGGACATGCTGCCTCAGCTAAACCCAAAACATGGCGCCAATCAGGCAGGGACTGGAATCTCCAGCACCATGAGCCTCTCTTTATAAGGTCTCTCAGATATTTGTTATGGTGATGGAAAACTGACAAACCCGGAGAACTAATACAACAATCTCAACTTCAATTATATCTGCACAGTCCCTTTCACCACGTGAAGTAACATTCACTGGTTCCCAGGGTCTTTGGGGTGAGTACTGTGGCTCTCAGCGTCACCTCCTGTGAAAAGTCCTCCAGCTCTGTCACCTTTCTTACCAGATTCACTGAGCACATAGCCAAGAACAGAACTGAAAACTGAGAATTTGGAGGAGGTGGGGGGCGAGAAGAAGGGACCCAGAAAGTGGTCCGGCCTAAAAGCCAAGTTCAAAAGGAACTAACCAAGCCCACTTTGTTATAAACAGCACACACGTCTGCAGGGAATGACAATCACGGTGCAACCACAGGTCCTTTGCACCTGCCTCTCACTTTTCATATCCTTTGAGAGCAGATTTTAATAATACCAATCTCATAGAGATGTAAGAATTAAAGGAAACCACAAAATGTAAAGAATGTCTAGAACTTGAGGCAGGCATAGGACAAGAATTGCATCTTAATTATTTGGATGTTTAATTAAGTGTATATTCTGTGGTATTTTCAAGGGATTGGTTCTAGGCTTCCCACATGAATGTCAAAATCTGCAGATCCTAAATTTCCTTCTAAAACTGTGACAGTAGTTACATATAATCTATCACACCCTCCTGTACACTGTAAATCATCTCTAGATTACTTATCTGATACAAAGTAAATACTAAGTAGTTAATATACTATATTGTTTAGGAGTCGATGACCACAAGAAGGAGTTAGTACATGTTCAGTACAATTTTCCATGTAATGGATCTGATCCACAGATGACTGAATTCCCATATGTGGGTCATACATACTCTAGTTTGGATGTTGAGTGTCCTCCATCCCTGTGTGTTGGAGGCTTGGTCCCCAGGGAAGCACAATTGAAAGGAGATGGACCCTCGTAAGAGATCATGGGGTCACTGAGGATGTGCCCGCCAAGGGGATTGTGAGTCTCTGATTTCTTCTTTTTCTATTTTGCTTCCTGGGTCATAGGGTAGCCATGAACTCCTACCATGAGGTACAGTCTCACCAGAGGCCCAAGAGCAAAGGAGCCAACAAACTGCAGATTAAAAATGCCCAAAACTCTAAAATAAACCTTTTATCTTTATAAGTTAATTATGCCAAGTATTTGTTGGAGTATCTTAATGACGACTAGCATATCACACTAGTCACCCTACACACAGTGTACACATGCTCCTGGAAGAATGGAGGCCAGAGTACCTTGCATGGCTACATGAAGTGGGTGACAAGCTTTTTCTTTATATGCCTGTAGAATACACCTTCGAACTTCTATTGCAAGCATGTATGGCTTTTATAACTTAAAACTATTCTAAATTAAAAACACATACCTCCCCAGAAAACTAACCAAGCAAGACATTCCCCACCCACATGACTGGGCTGTAACACTAAAATACAAATTTCCTGTCACATCTGCACACTGTGATGTTGGCCCAAAGACGTGTTCACTGTGGCGTTAGCCCCACCCTCGGGGCAGGCCTCAGCATGGCCCCCCAGCTGCACCCCAAGCTGCAATTCAATCCTCTGCGGCTTGTCTCTTTTGTGGAGCCAGATGCAGTAGCCATTCCAAACCTTCCCCTTTCTCAGCTTGCAAGCTCCTGCCCCCTCCAGGAGCCCTGTTCTGAAAGGCTCTTTGTTGCTGGGCAGAATGCTTTTTGGGCCAACTGAAAAACACCCGCTGCAGACCTTTCCATCTGCTCTCGGGAGCCCCTTCTCCAAAGCGGCTTAAGGCAGAAGGAAACTAAAACAATGCCCTTGGGTGGCTGATACCATCAGCCTCCTCCAGCCCAATCAGCTAATCAATTCAACCACAGAGATCATAAAACAAGGCAATGCCACAGGCCGAGGTGAGGGACACGGGTGTGGGTACACTGCACAGCCCTGTCCCTCAACAGACACCTGCTTCAGTTTCATGGCACACTCCAGGGATTAAAAGCACAGACTTCACCTCAGATTGAATGCAAATCTAAACTGCACGACTCTTTCATTAGCTGTGTGACCTTCAGCCCCAGGGTTTAAGTGCTTTGGGCCTCAGTTTCTTCATCAGATAGGGATAAGAAGACCTCAAGGTTTTAACATGAGGCTTGACTCGATTATCTGTGTGAATCTACTAGCATCAGAGGACACACCCAGTGCTGCGGGTTTTTTGGTTTTTGTTTTTCATTTTTTGGTGTTTTCTTTTTTTTTGTACCAAGAATCAAACTAACCTTGTGCTTTCCAGGCAGGCACTGTGCCACTCAGTTATACCCCCAGCAGTGCTGCTGTTAATGTCACTATGGTTATTAGAAATGCAGACGCAGGGCCTGCCCTCTGGAGATTCCTCCTCTAGGATGGAAATCAGGCAGAGGGAGCCGAAGTTCCACAGAGACTTGGCCTCGATGTGAAAAGCATTTGGAGGCCTGGGGTGAAGCCCACAATAAAGAGACGGTGTGCTGCTTTGTAGGAGAGATTAGAAGGTGGGGGTTATCGGCCCAGCTTGGCTGCCTATGCTTGCACCTCTCCCCAAGAACCTCCACTGCAGCTCCAGACCATTCCCCCAAGCAGCAGGCTGCACCGCCCGGCCCAGTGTGGCCATTCCCACAGTGTGCACCCACTGCACAGCCAGGACCCACCCTTTCCTTCAAGCCCTGCTGTGGTGGCTGCACACGGTAGTGCCCTGACTCTTTCCAGTCGCCCTCTTCAGCCTGAGGTCCTGGCCTATGGTTCCCTAGACTCTCAGGCCCCCAGACTCCCCTTTGCAGGGTCTCATCTACCTACGGGTACAGCTGAGATTTCAACACCACTGCTGACCTCTTTGGTTGCCTGGATTCTCGTCTGCACTTCACAGACTGGTGCCCTTGGACTCCATGCCACACCTTTTCCATGGGGCTGAGCCCCTCTGTCCCCTGACCTAGGCCAGCTGCCAGCCCCACTCACTGGCCACCCTGTGCTTCAGCAGAGGGCAGAGAGGGTGGAGCCTGGGAGAGGAAGAAGGTGTTGTCTGGGAGTGCTGCCTATGCAAAGGGTTTGCTGGGCAAACACTAAGAAATCCCGATGTATGTGGTGAAAGAGGGAAGACTAAAGACACTGTGCAGAGTCCCTGGGGGTCACTCCTGGGCCCTCCTAGAAGGCTCCGAGGCATGACAGGTGGAGGGGAAGGCACAGGGCAGGTGCACGGGATCCACAAGGTAGTGCGGGGAGCTTCCCTGCCCAGCCGACCAGGCCACCTAGCCTTCCTCAGCTGCATTGCCTTTGAAGACCCTGGGCAGTCACACTGGGCACAAGAAGCCCTCACTGATCTCACCATCTCCAGGGGCACCAAGCCTGCGCAAACCTGCTGCCTTTCAGCTTGCAATCTCCCATGCCTGGAAAGTTCTTCGCTGCCCTTTGCCCTTGCAGCCTGCAGTCTCCTCCAGAGACGTCCTGTCTGTCCACTAAAGAGAATCTGTCCTTCCTTCGTCTGATGTTCTTGTGGTATTCTGAGTGCCCTTCGATTACAGCATTCACTGCTCTGTCTTGTCAGTACTTCCCAGGGATTGTCATTCCTGGCCCGGCCCTGGTATCCCGGGGACAGTGAAGACTGGTGCTTGGACACCTTCGATCGCCCCAGACATCAGAATCCATGGATCCTCATACAAAAGAGATGTTATATTCGCACAAAACTGATACTTTACTTCACACTAGCTGACTTGTGATTCCTAACAGAATGTCACTGCTGGGTCAATAGCTGTTACACTATTGTTTGTGGAATAAAGACAAGAGACAAGCCTGCCTGTGTTTAGGCTGGCACAAACTTCTTTCAAATATTTTTGACCCAGAGTTACGAATCTGTCTTTTCTGCTACATTATCATTCCTTCCCTATCAGCACTGGAGGTCTTCCACAAAGGCCTGCCAGTGGCACTACTAATACCACCCTTTAGTGCATGCACTACACTAGTGAAATTTTTTAAAATCTCATTTAATCCTCAAATAACTCACCAAGCATTACTTACTCCATTTTATAGATAAGGAACATCAACCATGACCTCTGACCCTAGGAATAACGACGCTTCCTCCTTAGGCAGCCAAAGTAGATGTTTATTTCCAGTTATTGAAATCTCAATTGGAGCCCCTCCAATCAATAAGCTGCTCTGAATAAACATCAGGGACATCTGTGTTCTGCAGAGGAGAAGCTCGTCATTTTGACAGCCCCAGAGCAGGGTTAATTAGCCATTTCTACAGTCAGTGGACACTAAATTCTCCTGGAATATTACTTTTTCTTCTGCAGAAGGAGCTTTCATGGTGATATTTCTAAAAGGCCTTGTCCCTGTGAGATAAAAAGTCAGAGGGAGGTGGCACTTTGCGATTAACTGAGGAGGGACTGGGAGGGATTCAATCACTGTCGCCTGGTAATTGAGGGTGGACGGAAGGTAATTAAGGGAGAGACACCCCGACACAACACACAGGCCCTAAGTGCTCTGCACCCGCAATCCCTCCACGTCACCTCCTTTTCACCTCCTCAAAGAAGCAGCTGCCAACCTCCTAATCAAAATCCAGTGGTGTGGCCCAGCCCCGGTCCTCTGCCCTCTCTGTACAAGCAGCCAGCTGTCACCTTTCCCACACCTCTCAGTACCATGGTCCCTTTCACCTATATGCATCTGAGCAGCTGCTCTTGCCTCTGTGTCATTCCTCGCTGACAGCATGTGTTGCTGGTGGCCTTTTTTTCTGTCAGTCTCGCTGATCTACCAGGGCCCTTCTCTCAGCCTTATCTCATTTCACAGGGAGCGCCACACAAGCCCATGTGGGATGAGATGTGTGTCAACCAGTGCCACTCTCAAACGCCCACGAATCTGAGTATTCACCAAATACAAAAACAGAGAGATCAAGTCCCCAGAAATCCCCAAGATCATTCATCAAATGACTCCCTTCCAGAAGCCTCTGGCAGCACAAGTTTTGGGTCTCTGGTCCCAGTGCCTTCCTGTGCTCCAAGTTAGAAGGAAGTGAGGAGAAGAAAATGATCCTAAAAATAAAGGATCGAGCTGTACACTTAACTAAATGTGCAATTCTCTAAAAGTGTACTATACAGCCTTTTAATAAACGCAAATAAACATAAAGCAAAGCATCAAGCCACTCAGTGACACCCACCAAACACCCACAAATATTAGTATTCACCAGATACAGAAACAGATAAACCACACCCACAGCACATCCACAGCCTAGATTACTAGCACTGGGTAACTGAAGCAGGGAAAGACAGAATTATTAGTTCACCTTCCCGTCCTTAATCATACTCCAGGGACGGCTGCACAGAGAGAATCTGATGGATTATAAGCTGGTAATTAGTGTGTCCATTTGTAATGCTGCACATTCATAATTTTTCAAAAGGGCCTTGGCGGAGTTGCAGACACCGAAGAAGGGTTACAAAAGACCATCCAAGTCTCCTTTCCCACTTCTAGATGAGGAACTGAGGCCAAGAGAAGAAAAAGTCTCAGTCCAGCAATCATCTGCCAGCCAGGCTGCAAAAAGTGACAAAAAGCTGAGAAAAGGTGAAAACAGGAGCACAGAGGTTTGGGTGCTCAGCTGCATCCTGAGCATTTGGGGTTGCAGAGGGTGTGAGTACAGCAGCCTGATCTAGCGAGTTACAGCAAAGTACCAGGGCCTCTGCGGCCAGGTCCTCTGCGGCCTCTTGCCTTTGATGTGGGATCACTTAATCCCCTCCTTGATTGCTTTTCACAAGCGGTCTAAATTAATGTGACCCCACAGAGCGCAAGGCTCTCTGTGAATAATTAGTATGTGATAATAAATGCAAACAAAGAAAGATCCCAAGTTGGCCTAAGAATTTCTGCTCCTGCCTCCCAGAGCAGCCTCTTCCCATTGGGAATCCTCTCCATGAGACTAAAGAGGAGGATTCGAGGAACCCTGAAAAAAGGCGGCTTCTAAATGGGCTGTGGGGCTCACTGAAGAATGGCAGGGGGGGAAGGCAGCTAAGTGAGGATCTTTTTACTTTTTGGTCACTTCAGCTGGAGACAAAACATTTGCCTCAACTGCTGGCATTTGGGGAGGTCGTAGCATCACGGTCCAGAGGGACTGGTCATAGCTGGGTCCCCTCCACCCAGTGTGTGGCCCCACCTTGCCTGTCACCTGACCATGGCTTGGTTACAGTCTGAGGCTACCCCCACAGGTTTTGTGTTAAAAGCTTGGTTCCTCCTGTGATCACACTAAAGAGATCTAGGGTGTTTAGGAGGTGAGGCTGGTGGGCGGTTCCAAGGTTACCAGGGCAACCAACTGAAGAAGGGATTAAAGTGGTTTTCACGGGAACAAGAACACAGGTTGCTGGAAAAGAGCCCTGCCTTCGCACTGGCGTACTGTCTGGCACTGACCCTTTCCTCTCACAAGCTCCTGCTCTTGTGACGTCAACCACCATGCGACCCTCATCTGCCTGAACTGGTGCTGGTGCAATGGCCCAGGGCCTTCAGTTCACTTCAACTTAAATAGACTTTTATTGTGCAAAACTTTACTTACTTATGCGTGCCCAGCTGCAGGGGTTTCACTACAGTAAGAGATAACAGACTAACCCACACTGCTCCCTCTACTCCTGCCCCCCGCCCCCATTCACAATGCCCTCCTGCTTCCCACCCTTTAATGTGGTCAAATTGGACACATCTTTGAGACACTTTCTCAAAGCCTTCTCGTGAAGTCACCTATTATTTTATGGTGCGTGGAAGAAATTGCTAGTGCACACCAATGCTGCATTTCTTCCCTCTTTGCTGGAAACACGGCTAGACCACATTTCCCTGCCTTCCCTGCAGTCAGGTGTAGCTATGGGGCTGAGCTCAGCCAGCAGGAGGTGCGCACAGCAGCAGGGGCCCAGGCCACACAGCCACCCACGAAGAACTCACAGAGGCATTCTCACTCTCTTCGGCATCTAAGGCTGGATGGAAAGGATTGCAGCCAAGAGAGTAAACAGCGAGTCACAGCCTGGAAAAAACTTGGGCCCCCGGGTGGCTGCGTGGTGCAGAAACTGCCTGTCCACTTAAATGAACTTTTACTGTGCAAAACTCAAGATTCAGATATTCATTATAGCAGCTTTTTTTACATATTTTAACTGATGTGCAATGAAATAGCTTCTATTTCTCAGGTCCACTCTGACTTATGGTAGTAGCTGCCTAGAACCCCCAGCTAGGGATCAATAGGCAGCATCTAAGTTTACTTGGGAAGACTGTGATCATTTATTAGCTATGTCTGCAATGGGCAAAGTTGAAGAAGAGACAGAAAGAGGCAGTGATGCTGTGTTTCTCTGCCTCTGCTCTGTATGTTTTAGTACTTAATTTAGCATTTGATTGCATTTGCACTGTATGCCACACTGTTCTGTGCACCTCAATTTTACTTCACCTAGGAAGCTAAACTCCATGAGAGCAGAAGCAAAACCCTGTCCACATCTGCCTGAAATAAGACACATAGGTGCAGAATTGCCAAACTGAGTCAAAAACTACAAAACTTCTGATAATACAATATGAGTCAATAAAATTGAAAGTGAAATTTAAAAACTACTAACTAATGAAAGCCTAGGTCCTGACAGATTCACTATTAAATTCTACAAGAACCTTAGAGATCTAATGCCACCACTACTCAGACTCTTTAATAAAATTGAAAGGGGTGCAGACTCCCAAAATCTTCCCTGGAAGCAAGCATACACAGCTACAAAAACCAGAATAGAACCCAACCAAAAAAAAGAACTACAGAGAACTACATCTTTAATGGGAAAAAAACCTACAGAAAATTAGAATAGAAAGATTTATTTTAAGCTGATAAAAGTCACCCATGACAAACTAACAGCCAACATCATACTAAACGGTCAAAAACTGAAAGCTTTCACTCTAAAATCAGGAACAAAGATGTCCACTATCACCACTCCTATTCAATATAGTTCCAGAAACATTAGCAAGGACAATTAGACAAGAGAAAGAAATAAAAGGAATAAGAACAAGGAAAGGAAGAAGTTAAATTACCATTATGTATTGATAACATAATACTCTTCTTAGAAGGCCCCAAAAACTTTACCAAAAAACTCCTAGATTTAATGAGGAAATTCAGCAGCATAGAAGAATACAAAGTTAACACTCAAAAATCAGTAGCATTCCTGCACATGAATAACTCACTGAGATAAATAAGAAAACAACATTTTCACAACAGCATCAAGTAAAATGAAATATTTAGGAATAAGTCTAACAAAGAAAGTACAAGGCCTAAACATTGAAAAGTACAGTAGTCTGAAAAAGTATATAGAAAAGGATTATCAGAAAAAGAAAAGAAATCACTTGTTTTTGGATAGGCAGAACAGAAATAGTGAAAACAACCATACTTCCAAAACTGTTATACAGATTTAATGAAATCCCAGTCAAAATACCAGTACCATTCCTCACATAACTAGCGAAAACAATCCTAAAATTCATATGGAACCAGAAGTGACCTAGAAGAGCAAAACCAATTCCAGGTAACAAGGGCAAAGCAGTGGGCATCACAATCCCTGACTTGAAATTATACAACAAGGATACTGTGATAAAAACGGCATGGTACTGGCAAAATAACAGATGGAAGATCAGTGGAGCAGAATAGAGGATACAGAAACAACTCCAGGCATGATCAGCTAACTTATCTTGGACAACGAGTCCAAATACCTTTGCTGGAAGAAAGATAACCTCTTTTTTTTTTTTTTTTTTTTTTTTTTTCGGTACCAGGGATCGAACTCACGACCTCGCACTTGCCAGGCAGGCGCTTATGCCGCTGAGCTAAATCCCCAGCCCGAAAGATAACCTCTTTAAGAAACGTGCTGGAAAAACTGGCTTTCCACATTGCCAAAGATTGACTCTAGACACATATGTCTCGCCATGCACTAACTAAAATAAAAACAGATGAGACATCTAAATATTAAAATGAAAACATTTAATCTGCTGGAAGACAGACTAGGTAAAACTCTTGAAGACACAGGTGTAGGCAAAGACTTTATGAACAAAACCACAATTGCAGAGGAAATATTACAAAGAATAAAGACTGGGGTCACATCAAATGCAAAAGCTTCTGCACAGCAAAGGAAACCATCAACAGAATAAGGGGACAACTTAAAAAAATGGGGGAAAAATTGCCAGCTACTCCCCAGACAGAGGACTAATATCTAGAGTATCTAAAAACCTCAAAAAAATTAGAACCACAGAATTTAAAGACCCAATCCAGAAATGGACATCTGAAATAAAGACACTTCTCAGATGAAGAAGTGTAGCCAGTAAATGAAAGCCCAGGTCCTGACAGATGAAAACATGCTCAACATCACTGACCATTCGAGAAATGCAAAATGAAACACACTGTGATTCCATCCCACAACAGAAAGAGTGATTGTCATCAAGAAATCAACCAATAACAAACGCTGGTGGGGTTGTGGGGTGGAGTTGGTGGAGTGCGGACTGGTACAACCAGTGTAGCTATCAGTATGGAGATTTCTCAAAAGACTAAAACTAAAGGTTCTACTGGACCCAGTTATTCCTCTCCTAGATTTCTTTCCAATAAAATTAAAGTCATCATACTACAGAGGTACATGCATACCCATGTTTATAGCAGCACAATAATAGCTAAGTCTTGGAAACAGCCCATATGCCCATCAACAGATGACTGGATATAGAAAATGTGGTATTTATATACAATAGATTAGTAGTATGCCATAAAGATAAACTTGAGACATTTTTAGGTAAATGGACGCACCCGGAGACCATAATCCTAAGTGAAATAAATCAAATGTACACATTTAAATATATTATTTCTCTTGTATGAGAAACCCAAAGTATAAATAATGAGCAAAATAGAGGCTAGATCTTTGGAAGTAGCAAGAACTTTTTCAAATGGGAGGTGGAACAAGAGATGGGGCAGGGGTGAGGGAAGGAAGGAAGGAAGGAAAAAGACATTTAAAAGACAAAAAGAATTGTAAAAAAAACAACGAGACAGGCTGACAGCCCAAGGGTAGGAAGCACTTAGAGTGTTCATTGGCTGCAGTGGGAATACAGAAAAAAAATGAAAACAGAGCTTTTGTAAACAGGGAGGGGAGAAGGGCTGAAGGGAGGGAAGGAAGGAGAAAGGGATTTCAAAAAAAGAATCTAAATGTGTTGTGTACATGTACAAATCTCCCACGATAAATGAGTTCATTATATACTGCAAGCATGTACTAATAAAATAATTAAAAACTGGACCCAAAATAAAGATCGCAAAAAGAATGTAGAAAGCGCCCCTGAAAAATGCAATGTAAATACTTACTAAAATTAATAACAAATCCAAATGTGGAAATACAACACTTTCACAACTTCAGTGGACCTGTCTTGAGTGTTACCCAGGGAAACTGGACAAACTGAAGATCAAGAGACGTTATAGTTAATCAGACAAGTCCCTGACACTCCGAAGTCACACGTTCACTTGGGATTTGGGGGTCAGTTTGGGCCCTGGGGGCAATGGGAGGCTAGGGAGAGAATAGCTAAAGCCATCAGCTGGGTGGTCCACAGCTCTGACTAAATGCCCAGCTAACAATCCTCTTACGGTTGGAATCTGTTTCCTTGGCTGATCTTAATCTGTGTCCTTTTGCTGTAAAAAGTCATAATAAATTGGAGTAGAGCAGTTTCTGCATGTTCTAGTGAATCTCCACACCTAAGAGTAGTCTTAGAGACCCTCACCTCAGAGGGTCAAGCAGGAGCTAGGGAGGTTAGAGTTTGAATTCCTCCTGGAGGTGATCATTATGGACCCAACCCCCAGGGCTGGTGTAAAAAGCTCGAACAAAGGTGCGTTTCCACAAGGTCTTCCAGACAGCAGAGAGGAACCAACAGGCAGAAAGGCAGGGGTGGAGCAGGGAGGTAAAGAGCAAGGAGAGACTGCTCAACAGTCCAGGTCGAGCTGGGAGCTCTCAGTGGCGGGCAGGAGCAGTGAGGAAGAACTCAACCTGAGATGCACTCAAGAATCAGGCACAGGAAGGCTTGGTCACTGCTCCCACTGCAAGGTGAGGGAGAGAAGTCAAGGAGGAATCCCAGATTCCCATCCCATGTCACTGGGTGGGTGGTTCCCAGCTCCTGAAGTGAGGAATCCCAGGAAAGCTGGATTTTGGAGCAGCTTCAATCCCAGCCTGGCTTCTTTTGCTATATTCATTCGGCATTCCAGAGCCAAGCAGGGTACTTAGTCCATTCCCTTTTCTCTCTTTAAAGCCATCACTTGGGCCTTCCACCCAAAGTAATCACTGGCAGGTGGCCCTTTCATAAAAGCCAGGGAAAGTGCACTTTGATCATCTTCCTGACCTCAATTTCTCTGCTGGCAAAATCACAAGAAAGTCCCTGCTGGGAACTGGGGAGCCAGGTGGGACAGCAGAGACCAAAGAAACGCTAGGCATGCAGAGAGATTTCAGACACCACAATCAGGTCCTGGGCCGGACACCAGAGGGGACACTACAATGGTGGTACAGCAGTGAACGAAACTACTTACAACAAGTGCTCTACGGTCTGCACAGAAGCAGGGGACTCAGCACACTGTCTGGGCTCTGGGTTCCAAGGAGTAAGTTCCAACCTCGTCCTGAGAGCAGACATCACACACAGCCAGGGCCTCCTGGGGGGATCCAACCTGTCACTAAGCCCCAGGACAAACTCAGCCTCTGTGTTGGCTCCAACAACCCCCCACCCCAACCCCAGCGGTAGCGCAGGCCTGCCCCCCCTCCCCGCACTGGGAAGCCGCATTGCCAGCTTTCTCTGCTCCCCAGCCCACGCTATCCTATCCACATTCCAAACAACCAGCCATGGCTAAATTCACAGCTGGTTTCTTCCTCCCTCCTTTGCTTACAGCTCCTGAAGCTGTAAAGGGCTCCACCAGGGAGAGAGACAAAGAGTACGCAAAAGGAGTTGGAAGCAACCAACCAGTACACAGTTCCCAGAAGCAGGCCCTGAAGGAGGAAGAGGCTCTTGTAACCACTTTCCCACCCAGGTACCCTGGGAATGGTTGAAGGAGCAGACTCGGAAGTCTAAAGGCTAAGGCTGGACTCCAAACGGACCTGCAGTCACTGTGTCACTGCGCAAGTTACTTCCCATCGCTGAACCTCAGGTTTCTCATCTATAAAATTAGGGAAAAAAGAGACAGCAACCTTATCTTACAAGGCTGATACCTGAATCAGATGAGTTAAAATCTAAATACCTTGTATTCAGTAGTTCTTCCATAAGTGTTACTGATTTCACTTTAACCATTAGCTCTCTAAGCCTGGGAGGCAGAGCACACTTTGGAGCTCTGCGGTCCTGGGTCCTGCCGTAAGACCCGCTCCTGTGCTTCAGCCCTAACAAACAGGCCAGGGTGGCTAAGAATGTGTGCTGGGCAGGACCAGAGGCCTCCCGAGGGGCGCTTTCACTCCTGCTTCCATGACTGAGGAGCCAGAGGCAATGCAAGGCCTGGGAAGGGGTCTGACTAGGGCAGCTGCAGGTCCCCTGCAGCAGGACTTCCGTGCTTTATGCACGCCTGCCTCCCAGCATTCCGCCTGTCTGTGTAAGTTCCCGCAGGGAGGAACCAGCAGCAGGGCACAGGCCTGGAGCCAGGGCTCTGATCTTGGCTTTGGTACTGCTTTGCCGCGTGACCTCAGAAGAGCTGGTCTACCTCTCACTCCCTTGCAGGAAGTTTTGGAAGTCACTCCTTTAATAAATGACACGTAGCCATGCCCCTATACGGGGCTCTACCTCTAAGAAACCCAACCTAAAATATTTGAGCAGAGCAAAAATTTAAAGAGAAAGAAAAGACCACCACAGCTTTGGAGGGATTCTGGAAAGCTTTGTGAAAGGAGGTGGGGTCCAAAGGACAGCTGAGCTTTAGGATAGAAAAAAGAAGGCAGAAAGATACTACAGGGGGAGGGAGACCAGACCGATAATCTTTATCATCCACCCAGCAGGCTGGCAGGTCCTCCTGCCGACAGGGGTAGGAGCCCTGCACCGGGGGCTGAGGACATCGCAGGAGGGGTAGTTTCCTTCAGCCCAGTGTAATGAGGAAAGTTACACTGTGGTCCATCAGGATGCATGCTTCTGGCAAAAACTGGTGTCTTTGGCCTCACTTAAAATACCATCTGTACCACAGCCTGCAACCAGCACCGTAAACAAAACCACTTGAAGAATGAGAGAAAATCTTTGCCTACTACTCATCTGACAGGGGGGTAATATCTAGAATATATGAAGAAACTTTGTGAAACTCAAATAAGTACTTTTTAAAAAGAAGTACTCCAATTAAAATGCGCAAATAATCTAAACAGATTCTTCTCAAAAGAAAAAATACAAATGGCCACTAAATGAGTTAAATGTGCCAGTATCATTAGCCATCCGGGAAGTGCAGATCAAATGACAAGATTCCACCCCAGTAAAAGCGGCTGTTATCAAATGAACAAAAAGCAGAATGCGAATGAGGGTGTGGAAAAGAGGAGTCCTCATATGGTTGGTGGGGATGTTGGCCAAGCAGCCTCTAACAGCATTGAGGCTCCCCAAAACTGACCCAGAATTAGCATTTGATCCAGCCCCACCACTCCTGGGTATGGCCCGAAGGACCACAGGGACACTGTGGACTGGTGGCCATTATAGCAGGATCACAGTAGCCAACAATGGAACCCAGGTGTCCATCAACAGATGAGTGGATAGGAAAATGTGGTTTATATACACAACAGAAGAGTATTATTTATCCACAAAGAATAAGATCCTGCCATTTGCAGGCAAATAGATGGAACACAAAGGTATCGTGTTAAACAAAATAAGCCAGACAAAGACAAGTATCACATTTTCTCTCAAAGGGAAAGTAAAACATTTTTGTTTTTATTTGTTGTGTGTGTCTGTGACCTGGGGATTGAGCCTGGGTCTTTTGCACTGACCTACATCCCAGCCTGTTTTTAATTTTGAGCCAGGGTGTCATTAAATTGCCCAGGCTGGCCTTCCGAGTCCTGGGATTATAGGCACACACCACTATGCTCAGCTAAAAACATCTTTTAAAAGCCCCCCTGAATGTGTACGAGAGGTCACAATGGGGACTGGGGAGTCAGGGGAGACAGCCAACAGATGTGACTGACACGTGATCCATGCCTGTGTGGAAACACCAAAGCAGAGTCCATTAACCTGCCCGATAAATGTGTGTTAATAATTATAATTTTTTTAAAAATATCTATGGGGCTTGAAGATCCTCTTCAGATCTTCTTATGCCACTAGTGGATGAAAGCTTTGAATTGGGAAAAGGACAAAGAATATTTAGTTTTCTATTTACATTACCTTTGCTATGGTTTCTGGATCTTAAATTTTTTAATTGTAGAAAAGTGCATGTAACAAAAGTTTTCCATCTTAACTACCTTTTCTTTTGCTCTCCAAGTTGTTTTTGTTTTTTGGGGGTTTTTTGTTTGTTTGTTTGTTTTTTCCCAGTGCTGGGAATCAAACTCTGGAGAACTCTATTCCTAAGATACAGTCCCAAACCCAGCTTTTTGCTCAACTATAGCAGAGTAAGAGATATTGTGATAGCTACTGTTGATGTCCGGTTGTCTTAATGTAAAGTACTGTGTTGCCTATGTTGTCCTGTTCTGATCTGCTCTGTACTGCCCTTTTTGTTTTATTCTCTTTAAAATAAAATTAAAAATTTAAAAAAAAAAGATACAATCCCAGTCCTTTCCATTTTATTTTTCATTTTGACACAGGGTCTCACTAAATTGCCCAGGCAAGTCTTGAACTTTCAATCCTCCTGCCTCAGCTTTCCACAGTGCTGGGATTATAGGAATAAATGTAATTTATTTACAGGTGATTTTTCAATTCACCTTCAATATATAACAATGAAGCTGACTTTTCATTTGTAGAAGTACATAATGTGTTCCTTTAAAATAATTTGTACACAGTGGATCACTTTAAAGAAAAACAAAGCTGGGCATAGTGACACACACCTCTAATCTCAGGACTGGATTATAAATTCAAGCCCGGCCTAGGTAATTTACTGACTTGCTGAGGCCCTGTCTCAAAATAAAACATAATAAAAGAGCTGTGAATGTAGCTCAGTGCAAAGGTTCTGAGTTCCATCTCCAGTATCCAAAGATTTCTGTTCCAACCCTAAAAGATACAACATAGATATATGTATACATATATATGAATATAAATGAAATTTAAAGAAAAGCAAACAAAATAATAAAGGTGATATAGACACAGAAAAGTTACTAAAGACACAAAAACCTAAAATTCACAAGCTATTGCCACACTTTCAGTTCAAGATAGTGTATTAGCTTTCCCTTTCTCATCCCGGTGACGAATACCTGACACCCACAGTCTAAAGAAGGAGAGGGTTGTTTGGCTCATAGTTAGGGCTTCAGGCATTGGGCTGCTGGCTCCAAAGCAGGTGCATCATGGCAGCAGGGTGTGGTGGGACCGCTGCTCTCTTGCGGCTGCTGCAAAGCCATGCAGGAGAAGAGCACCAGACAGGAACAGGCCTGCGCGCAGGCACAATACCCAAGATCATGCCTCCTTAACCACCCCGACACACTCAGCGCTTCACTAATCTCCTTGGTGGGTCCCAAGACAATCAAGGTGACAATTAAACTCAGCCATCCCAGATGGCACACTTGTACCCAGAAAGGGAGAAGAAACCACAGCCAGTCAAGCCCTGGCTCCTATATTCCGCTCTGCAACGCTTCCCCTCAAAAAAAGAAAGAATAACGTGTTCGTCCCTACATCACACCTTTACAAAGATTTCTGTTCCAACCCTAAAAGATACACAAAAGAATCTACCAGATTCTTTTTGATCCATGACAAGAAAAAGTCACCTTCCCTTTAAATCAACCTTAGTGACAGTTTTGGGGGTAGAAAAAGGATTCTGATGACAGGGCATACTCACCTGGAAAGGACACCAAGTCCTGTAGAAATCTGTCACCCCTAAAATCGTCACTCTGCTAACCATATGTCCATGCTGGAAAGGAAAGTTGGCATTTTGATGCCAGCATCTGCCTCCAGCTATTCCACAGGGTGCACCTTGTCAGAAAAGTGGCCCCTTTTCCAAACTGTGGTGCCCAGGCAGAGCTAGTTTAGAATGCATCTCATGGAGATCTGTGAATCAGGAAACTTTGCTGCAAAATGGCTGAAGAATCACGGCTCTCCTCTTATTTTGCACAATTTAACAGCTTACAAAATATGTCTTTAGACCTAGTGTGTCATTTAACCCATACAGTTGTGAGAAGTGGGCAGCACTGTTATTATTGAACAGATTGACAGAGTCCAAAAGGCCTTGTGACTCATTCACAGTTGTGAAGAGGTCTTGAGTTCCAACCTGTGTGACCCCAAACCACGCATCTTACAAGCTGAGTAGCTCAGGGCCTTGGGTTCCACAGAGAGAGAGAGAGAAAGACAGAGACAAAGAGGAAGAAGGATAGAAGGAAAGGAGGAGGAAAGGGGGGGGGGGGGTAGAGGTGTAGAAGCACATGGTCAATATTTCCCAAAGCATATTCTCCCTACTGCTACTAACACTAGTTTCTAAAAGAAATGTCATAACTAAACAACACTGCTATTAAAAGTTTAAAGGGATTCTTTGCCACTATGGCGCTTTTTGATATTAACTATAAATCTCCCAGAAGAAATAAGGTAAGAAGCCTTTTTAAAACTAATTTGTCAAATTATCCAATTTAGGTAGAGTCTCCCCCTTAGAAATAATCTTCCAGAGAACATTTTGGCCAACGTGCAATGAATGATCCTGTTGTAGTGACTTGGTCTTATTACTATCTTCAAGTCAGGTTGCTTTCTGCTTCATAAAAACTGGAGTACCCTGGGTCACAGGACTGTTGGGCCTGTAACAGCTACACTGAGGGCAGTCTGGGCCCTGCCCCACAGGCAGTGCTGCAGACAAGGCCCTGCCAGATGTTTCCAGAGTGGACGCTCAGTCTATGTCTGGGTGGCCTTAGTTATATGTGCCCAGTGACCTTATTTAATACTTATCTTGCCTTTTATCTGTTCCCCCAAAGTTGTTCAAGTCCTGCATACGGTGGTAAGGACTGGGGTGGTAAAAAAGGAGAAGCTCCTTCTCCAGAAAGAAGGCACTCTCAAGCATCCCCAGAGCCAGGGGCCTGGGCATGGGACCTGTGCGGCTACCTAGCACCCTACATTCAGAAGGGTGTTTCGCTTGGTGTTCTGCTGGCGCTATCTTGAAACTCTGCTCACACAAGGAGCTCCCCCATTTCCACTTGGTACTGAACCAGTGAATTATGTACAAGTCCTGAAAAAGAGCATCTGTGCCATGACGGCAAAGACCACTCACCTACCCCAGACCAGCACTGTGTCCAGCACAAGAGACGCCCACACTTGTGCAGGGAACGCGTGGGTGCGGGAGGTGGCTGCAGAGCGCAGAGGCGTGCGCCCTTCTCCCCAGCACACAAGGCCCAGTCTGCGAGCTCCTGCATAGTACGCAGCACTATCCCCGAGCAGGATGGAGCTCACTCACACTTGGGCTGGAGGAATAGGCAGGCCCACCATAGGGAGCCCAGGGAGCCTGCCACGTGTGGCAGGGCAGCAAGCAGACACGCTGGCCTCCCCCCAGATAAGGGGACATTTTCCAGCACTTCTCAGGCAACAGCCAGCTTCCATAAAGAACCTTAGCCTGCACCTCGGCTTTTCCTCACTGTCCCCTCCGCATCTGCTGTCTCCCTTTGCTTTCTAGGCCTGCTATCTCAGCTCCCAGCACCTCAAAGCTGCTAAAAGCCTGAGGTTTAATCTCCCTGAGGGAGGGCTCTCTTCCCAGTGGTGCTTTCTTCTGGGTTTGCCGCGGGATGGGTCACCAGCATCAGGCGCGCCGCCAGCCGCAGCCCTGTCCCGCCGGCAACTCCACCTCTCACGAGTCCAGGTGCCCTTTGTCCTCGTGCCAGAGCACCAATGCTCCAGTGACACTGACTGAAATCCTTTTCAGTAGCATAGCATCTCGCCCCACGCCAAAGTCTTGGTTTTTGGTGTACCACATCTCCTGTTACTTGATACCACAGCTGTGACAATCCTGGCCCGTGTTGTCACATATCCTTCAGAAGTGTCTTTCCTAATGGCTGCGTGGTATTTCATCAGATGGCTGGCACCTCCCAACACTTAACCTTTCTCCGACTGCTGAACAGTCTTACACAGGTCTTGATTATTTAAATTTATTTTTTCTTTGATTCATTAAGATTATACATATTTATGGGGCACCATGTGATACTGCCTCGCATGCATAGATTGCATGTTGTTCAGATCAGGTCAGCACAGCTGTCTTTTCAAATTGGACAGACGTGTGCACGTGTGTGTGTGCATGAGTGAAACCAGGGCCTTGCTCATGCTAGGCAAGCCCTCTACCCCAGAGCTACACCTCCCAACCCATTTATCATGTCTTTGAGGTGAAAACATTCAAAATCTTTTGTGCTTTTTTTAAAATATAAATGATAGCATCATTATGTAGTCACTCTACTATGTAAATGTTCTGCTTTGGTTTTGTGATAAATATTACTGCAGTGGTCCTTTTTGAGAGTGTGGATTCCAATATTGGCTATGTCTCTTACTAGCTAGTGAGAGTCTGCGAGGGAATACTGTAATATCCTCCCCAACCTAAGGCGTGGCAGAGGGGAAGGTGTTGATAAACTGCATACGCACTCTACACATGTTTACCATGACTTGATAAGCCAACCCTTGTCCAAAAAGAGTTGCAAACAGTTGGCTCCTGTCCATTAAAAACCTACCATTGAGACGGACACCACTGGGCTAGTAAATAGAAGAAAAGGAGAAGAAGAAACAAGGAGACATAGCCCTGTAAACACAGTAAGTATAAATGTTTAAGAAAAAAGCAAGTTTTCTTGCTTGTATGAATTACATAAAGCAATATGAGGCTGTGGGCTGGCTGATAACCAAGAAAATGGCATTTACAAGTAAGTGGATCAAAACAGAGGGTGATGGTGCAGAAGCTGTGTGCATGGAAGGAAACAGCTACGGCCAGGAAGAAGGTGAACTGCATCACATTGGACCAGGATGATGAGTTGTGAAAGAATAGATATTTTGGTCTTTTAGGTTCACCAATATATGTTGCTTTTTATTATAACAAAGCTGTATCACCAAAGCTAAAACTGCCTTGTTAGAGTAGACTTTTACAAAGACCCTATATACACAGCATGTTATTTAGAGGATTGGATAAGGATCTTTTGTTTAGTCAAACATTTATTGGTATCTGTGACATGCTCTTCTGCTTTATTCTAGTATAAACAGAGAGGCAAAGTCACTCCCTCCCCTCAAGGAACATAAGCCCATGATAAACCTGAGACATGACATCCCATAAAAGAATCTGCAAGCAGCTATGGAGGCAGGAAGCAGACAAGTGCTTCGCCCATAAAGACTACATCAGCGATAGTCTGCCAGGTGACACTGCTTTTAACCTGAACCCTACTGGGTGAGCAGTTTCCCAGGCAAAGAAAGAAAAACATAAATATGGGTGTGTGCCTCTGGTACAAAAGGCAGAAGAAATGTCTGGACATCCAACAACAGGATTCCCAGCAGTGCTGCTTGGCAGGGTCCTGAGGCTGTTTGCATCCACCTGACCCGGGGTATCTGCTTCCCATGCAGACGCCCGGCCTCCACACAGGCCAACTCCATCTAAACTGGGGTCCGGCAATCTGCACCTCACTAAGTTCCTGTTCAGGTTGTACACAAACACTGTAACACACACTGCAGTTGAAAGACAAAATGGCATTTTACAAACACAACCCCAGTCACAATTCTACCCTGTTATAGTCAAACTGCCAGCGATTTGGAAAGGCACAAGAAGGGGCCACAGAGCAAGAGCAAGGCAAGCACGTTAGCACCTCCCTCATGCCGGTTCCAGAGACCTTGCCCTCAGCTCCTGACAGCCCACCAGCCCTAGTCCAGATGGGCATATTCCCTGAGCAGGCAGACACCATTTTGTTGGCTTCAGATTGGTTTTCCAACAGGAAGACTCATTTACAGTCTATCAACATGAAGGACGGTGCCAGAGGCCAGCCATGACTTCCTCCTGCCCTCTCCCGGCCAGCACCTCTACACACACGTGCAGACTGGAGCATCCTGAGACTCTGAGGATGTGGGAAAGGCAGCGGAGCTCTTCAAAGCCCATTGGCAACTGAACCACTGTTGACACTCAGGTGATGGAAAAGCCCGGAAGCCAGGGAAGATGTTAAGCCAAATTAAGCAGTTGAGGGGGAAATGAAAGCTTGCCTGCCAAGACATCTGGTGTCCGTTAACCCTCCTAGGCAGAGCTTCAGCAGAGCCATCTGCTGGAACAGACTCGCTGGAGGCAAGGACTTCCCCCACCCTTGGGTGTCTCTGCCTGCTCTCAGCAAGGCCAGGCCTGGAGAAGGCAAAGAAAGAACGGCCCATTGCCCTCCAGTGGATTCCTTACAAACAGGGGAGCAGCAAAGCCAGTGGCCAAGAAACATCGCACAAGGGTACAGTCATGGAGCTTGACCCTTTCCCACAGGCAAAATGAACCAAGATCAAGGTGAGCGCATTCTAAACCAAGTGCCCACAACCAGACCCTGAACGAAGATGGCAGGTGCTGCTGGAGCAATGCAATTCCTAAGTGGCCCAACTGACAAATAAAAAGGAAAGGGAGGAAACTCACATTTGATGAGTCCCTACCACAGGCTGGGTGATGTGCTATGCATCTTCAGATACACTTATCTCATTTAATCCTTACAAGTCTATGCCCTAATTGCTGGTATTTGCATTTTACAGATGATAAGGCTGGGTTTCAAATTCAGGTTTTCTAATTTCCAGAAAGAGTCAAAGACTTCTTTTGCTGATAAATGTGCCACAATGAAGCCACTTTCTTCAGTCTGGAGGATGGGTGGGAGGGATAGGGAAAAGGCTTATAACAAAAGCTATTTGTGGCCCTCTAACAAAAGATTATGCATGCATGGCGTTTGCTGCCTTTGATGCTTTTGAAGATGACCAGACGGAGGCTTAAAATGTATCCATGGAAACAGCTATGTGGGAGCAGCAGCCAAATTAGCTCACCGTGAGGCAGTTAGGTTGGAGACCCCCGAGACTCTTCATTGGTGAAGAGAGGCTGCTGTTAACTCCCACTTCCTGCCAGCATGGGCCTCCACACTCCACAGCTGGGACACCTGAAAGCTCAGACCCCTCACAAGCCCAGCCATCCAGACTCCCGGTTCCTCTGTGCCCCAACTGCAAAGGGCTCCCACCCTGATGGGGCTGGCCTCAGTGGCCACTCCGGATTTCCCAGTCTGTGCCGTTCCAGCAAGACCCAGCCCTGACCTCAGACTTCTGTCTGGAGCAGTGACTTCCATCTCAGAATGGAAACTATCTGCTGCCTCACTTTCCAAAGCTCCTGCCTTATCTCTGCCCACCCCTCAGGAGCCCCCAGGCTGATCCGAGGCCTATCGGCCTCATGCCTGACTAGACCTTGCCTTAGCTCTTTCCCATTATGCCATAATTACCTGACTTTTGCCAAGGGTAGGGAATGGGCTCATTCACCTGTGTATCCCCCTGTACCTACCTCCAAGCCTAGTAAATGAAAAAGATTCCCCCCAAACGGGACACTAAACAAGGGAGCTAAATGCTGCAGGTAAAGCACCCACATAGTCTTCACAATGTGCAAATTTCCCAGGTCTCGTGGACCCTCAGTGAGCAGGCAGAGCAGGCGCATTCACCTCTGCTGCAGGTGACGATGCAGACAGATCCATGCAGACAGACCTGCTCGCTAAACCAGACTCTCGCCCATCTCCTCCTCCTCCCACCAAAAGCGGAGCGGTGGGTGGAGACCCAGTATGTGCAAGTGACGTCCCGAGAGAAAAAGACTCCCCTCATTCAAGGACCCTACCCCTGTAGTCAATGAATAAAGCTGGGCACCCATCTTGGACCATTCAGACCCCATGTCAGAATACCTCATGTGACAAAATCGTAGCCGACAAGCTCTGTGTTCAGAAAACTGGAGGCTGCAGAGACCCTGCCAGGAAGTGGACGCCTCAAAGCCTGGATGTGGCTCTGCCACAGAGGCGAAGACAGAGCCAGGAGCAAGGACACAGCGTGGAGGGCGGCCAGGCCCCACCCAGGCCCATGCCAGCTGCCCCCCTGCTCAGCTTGGGCCTGAGCTCCACACACCTCTGCTGCCCCTGGTCCCAGCTGTGAACTCCTATTCCTGTGTGAACTCACTGACTTCACCCCTGAATATCCCATAGGCTGGGAGATAAAATGAGGGAGCCCCATGCCGAGGATTTAGCTCAGTGGTATAAGCACTTGCCTGGCAAGTGCAAGGTCGTGAGTTCAATCCCCACTACCAAAAGAAAAAGAATAAATGAGGAAGCCCCATAGTAGGGAAAATCTACACTCAAACTTGGTTCCAAACTGGTGGATTGATAATTGGTGGTCAGACTTGTAATACCAGGTAAACTGAATCAGCCTGGTGCTGAGCATGGATGGCCCACCTGAGGACTGTCGCCAAGATAAAAAGGAGACCTGGAGAGGAAGAGGTTAGTGCTGTTGGTTCTCCACGGTTCTTCCGTTGCCACGTGTTCTCCTGGAGGAGCTTATCAAGCTTCTTTCCTGATATGAACTTGGCTGTTATCATCAGAGGAGCTCAGGACCTTGTTGTCACTGAGAATGACTGCGGGTCACTTTGGGGGAGCTCTGGTCTTTACTTTACCACTTCCTGGCTCCAGACGGAAAGATGTGTGCTGCTCAATCTCATCTCCAGGAGAAGCTTGTCACACTGGCTTCCTGATACGAATTCACTGTTCTTGCCGTCAGAGGAGCCCAGGACCTCATTGTCGCTGAGGGTGGCTGTGGTACTTTTTGGGGGAGCTCTGGTTCTTACTTTGAGCATTGCTTCCTGACTCCAGTGCAGAAGCCACAACCCACTGGCACAGGTCCTTCTTTGTCCCACTGGCACAGACTTTCTAGCTTCTACCGCTGACCTTTGGGCCTTCTCAGTGCAGATCCGTGAAACAGATTTGCATGAGTCATTGTCGTGGGCTCTAGGCCTCCAGTTGGACTTGTGGGGGACATTGTCATGGGCTCTAGGTCTTCAAATGGACTTGTGCAGGACATTCTTTGCTGTGAGATCCAGGCCCTCAGCTGGATTCCTTGGGTCTTAGTGTGTGGACGGATTTCCTGCACTTCTTGTATTTAACTCTTCAGGTGACTATTATAAAATAATGCTATAAATTATGTGTCCTATATTGTCTTATTCTCCTTGTAAACTCTGACTACAACGCAAATGATCTTAACTTTCCCTAAGATCTCTCTCCAGATTCTTAATAAATGCAAGGTTTTTCCCTAAACAAACTACAATATTATAATTAGCCATACAGAGAGGCCTAAGCTGGGAATGGCTGGCCCTCCCCATACCCCAGTTCCAGCCTCCTTAAACTTTGAAAGGAAGAAAGCTATTGTCTCTGGGAGCTAAGTCACAAAGCACAGCACAGTGGCAAGGCTGAGAACCTGCTTTTGTGGAGGCAGCCAGGGATGTACACTGAGGGCAGCAGTGCTGGGGTCTATTCTTTTCCTGGTCCATTTAAGTTTCTGTGGGCCGTAGGCATTGATCACCATCCGACCACAGCACGTTAGTGATGTAAATCACTCACAGGCCTGGAGTTCCAGAGGGAACCTCAATTCAGACCCTAAGCAGGAGAAGGAGCCCCCAGAAAATTACTATTATGATCTGAGACTCGTGCTAGTCAACAGAAATGTGGAGCCACACACATAATGTTAGATGTTCTAGTAGCCACATTAAAAACAAGAGCTGAAATTCATTTCAGTGATATAGCTTCTTTAACCAAAAATGTTATTACTTAAATATGCAATCAATATAAAAATTGTTAATGAAATACCTTGTGTTCTTTTATTACGTACTGAGTTCTCAAAATTGGTGTGCGCTTCATTCACACGGTACACCTAGATTAGGACTAACCCACATGTCACACGCTTACAGTCACATGTGGTTGCTGCATTCCTAACTGGACAGCATGGCTGGAAGTTGGCCAATGACACCTAACTCAGTCTTTATATTTGGCACCACAGCAGCCTTCAGTGTCACCACTTCACTGACATGAATCTAGGCAGAGACAGAATAAATAACCTGACCTCACCCAAATCCAGCATCTGCCTCCTGGTCCCACGCCCCGAACTTGAGCAAACCAGAATAGAAATTCTGGAAAGATACATCCGGTGCTTACAAAATGCAGGTGTGGTACAAAAATAGCCAGGAGATGGAAGCAACCTAACTGTCCACTGATGAATGAATGAATGAATGAATGAATAAAGAACCTTTGGTCTGGCCACACAGTGGACTATTACTGAGCCCTAAGACAGAAGAGAACTCTGCCCCATACTGAAGTGCATGAACTTGGAGAACACGTGGCCAAGTGAAATGAGACCATCACAAGAGGCCACTCTGATTCCACTGACGGGAGACCCTCCGAGCACTTGGATCCATGAAGACCAGCAGAGAATGGCACTTGCCAATGGTGGGGAAAAGGGAATGGGAAGTGAGTTTAGTGACAGAGATTCAGTCTAGGAGGATGAAAAGGTTTCTTGAGGTCAACAGTGGATGCATAATAACATGCATGTGCTGAATGCCACTGATCCAAACAACTCAAAAATAGTCAAATAGCAATTTCATCATGCATATACTTGTATTTCACCCCTAAACAACACTGTGCAAGGTATATAATCAGTCAGTTCTCCATACCAAAAACAAACCAGATTCCTTACCCGCTCACTCACACAAACACTGAGACGGTTCTCTACCTTGGCTACTGTGAACGCTGCTCAGTGAGCATGGGGTGCAGACATCCGTCCAAAGTGGTGGCTTTGTGGTTCTGTCTCCTTTGGGTCTCTGCCCAGAAGAAGGATCCAGCAAGCTGCTTTTAGGACCCCAGCCTGGCTTACTGCCCCACCCTGGAGGGAGAATGTAAAGAGGTGCTTTGGGAATAACCAGATCAGGGCTGCACCTGACGTGTGTCGCACTGACTCGGGGCAAGCCAGGCACTCTCGCCAAGTGACCTCGCTGTCACACACAGCAAGCACCCCAGCTCCAGGGTCTCTCCTCAGAAGCCAGCTAGACCAGCTAAGCTATGGACAGGGCTTCCTGGAAAGCACACACCAAGATGGGGACCCTCCCTCAGGAAACCAAGCGGGGTGCACTCACGGAAGGGGCAGAGAAGACTGGGCAGCAAAAGACCTCACCGAGGCCAGCGGCCCGTCCCAGGGCTCCAACTCAGGGAGGGGCTGGGCCTCCTCGGAAAGGCCAGGCTGCTCTCTCCATGGACACAGCTCCCAAGAGGGCAGACAGTTGACAGCTGCCACCCAACAGTCCATCACAGGAAAGTCCATCCTGAAAGTTTGCCGAAGTGGTTCACACTTGCCTACCAGACAGAGTCTTTCCAGGGTGACCCTACAACTGGTTCATCCTGGGGCTCCCCCACAGTTGCCCAGGGCAGCTGGCCAACTTGAGTACTTAAAGAATGGACAAGAGTTCTCGCTCTACCCTCTACCAGGTCCCTAAGAGTAGTACTAACTCATCTGCACCCTCTCCATTATCAGTCCTGTTCAGTTAGCCCGCCTACCTATGGTGTCCCTCGGGGTCAAACTACCACAGGAAGAGCAATTCTTACCCAGAAACCACTGATACTTGGTACTGTCTTCCCATCGCCCCCAGATTCCCTTCACAGGGACAAATCCAGCTGCCATCAGCTAATTCTGTCCTATGGCAAACCAAACACCCGAAAGGGCCTGAGGGACTTGTCTATGTCTTCTGCACTTGGGGCACAGACTACGACAAACACACACCTTTTCACTTCGCCACAGGGAGTGTGGGGAGGGGCCAAGACCAGAACCTGGAAGCGCTGCCAGCCTTGTTCCAGCCAGCTGCCTTCTCCACTGCACCATGCCACCTTCCTCAGAGCCTTCCTTCTTTCCTGGAGTCCTGCTGAAATGTTCCTCACTGGCCACGGGAGTCACTTCATACAATGGGAGGCGACTCGTAGGAGAGGATGAAAGGAGCCTAGTTCAGTGCAGCTATGGCGTCAGGCAAACCTGAACATGACTCGGCCTCCAGCACACTCTGTGCAGTTTCTGACAGTGCACTCTAACATCCTCGTGTCTTTTTCTGTCAGGAAGTGCCTGCACCTATCTTATGTAGTTATTTTGGGGACTAACAGGAAGGGAGAGCATCTTCGTATACAATCCATTCATGGTAGCTAACATTATTATCTCTGGTAAGGGACAGGGAGGCGAGCTATCTAGATTCTGTCCTCAGATTTTGTTTTAATACTGGAGGCTGCGCTTGTTCAACACCAAAACAACTAAATAAAGGTTGGGAAAACACTCTCCATCGTCCAGATGTTTTGTAGATGGAGCCCACATAGCACTCCTCAGCTTTCTCCCTGTCAATATTTCACCTTCCCACCTCCTTCTGGGGATACTGTAAATAGCTTGACATTGTAAAATGTTCACAGAACTCTTGCTTAACAGATATGATTACATAAATATGTAAAACATCTGTACAGTGCAACTACCAGTTACAGTTTTAGAGGATGTGAAGAGAAGCTGAGGAATGCAAAAGAAAAAAAAAAGAAAAAGAAAAAGAAGAAGAAGAAGAAAGGAAGAAAGAACTTTACAGTACATTTTATAAGAAAAGAGCTAACCTTGTAGAACACGATTAATCAAAGACAGCAATAGAAAAGAGAAAATTAATAAACAAACAATATGTCAACAACCTCTCTAATAATGAGAGAGATGAAAATGACAGATTTTTTTACTTACAAGATTAAGAAAAGTGAAAATGCTAAATCTGACCCACTCTGATAAGTGTGTGAAAGAGGTCACTCTCGGGCCCTAGTGGGGAAGGAGGGAGGAATTGGGGACAAGATCTCTCAGACAGAATTTGACACCAGCTATAGAAATTGCAGAATTTTTCCTTCTAAGTATACATCTTCCAAAAATATTCACCTGTATACACACATATATGTACAAAAATATCTACTATCATTGTTTATATTGTCCAAAAAAAATTAAAAACCAAGTAAAAGCTTCCCAGTGAGGTTTGCCTAAAAAATACGATAATAGTCACACAATGGAACTCCATCCAGACAACCAAAAAGACTGAAATGTGTCCACACAAGGATTTGAACACAAATGTTTACAGTGCAATGTTCATAACAGCTGAAAACTAGAAAGAACTCAAATGTCTAACAACACAACAAAACGTTCTATATCTGAAGTAGAACAGTATTTAGCAAAAGGAGAGTATATGGACACGTGCTATAGCATGGGTGAACCTTGACTGAATCTCCAAAACATTATGCTCATTAAAAGAAGCATCAAAAGAACACATTTTATCATTCCACCTATGTGCAATGCCCATACAAAGCAAGCTATAGGGTAGACAGGGATAAGATTCAGGGGTTTCTGAAAATGGGTACAAAAAACCTTTGGGGTAGTGTAAATGTTCACAAATTAAACTATGATATTAGTTGCACAGTTCTGAAAATTTACTAAAAGTCCATTAACCATCTACTTAAAAGTAGTGAATTTTCTACAACACGATTTATACCTCAGCAACTTAGCTTTTAGAAATACAACAAGGCAGGCAAATTCTTGTGTACCAAAGATGTGCAATGTAAATTGTTAACTTTTAAAAGAAGCCAGTATAAATATTTTCAAATTGCTAAAGTAATCATAAGTATATGTTATCAGACAATTGGAAAAAAAATCCAGATGATTACACACTAAACTAGTGCATTAGTCGCTTTCTGATTCCCAAGACAAAGCACCTCACACCAGCGATTTAAAGAGCAGAGGTTTATTTGACTTACAGTGTCAGAGGGCTGAGTCCCTAGTCAGCTCGCTCAAGGCAGAAATGGCCCTTGAAAGGGCCAGGCAGAACAAAGCTACTCAGCCCGTGGTGTCCAGGAAGCAGAGAGGAAAGGAAGGAAAGGACCGGGGACAGGAACAGACCCCTCCCATAACCCAACCCATCCCACCAGGCCCCACCTCCTGAGGGCGCCCAAGGTTGTGAACTCAGAGGATTAACCCGCTGAGGGGTGCAGTACCCCATGACCCAGCAACTTCTAAAACTCCACCTCCAAACACATGAGACTTTTGGGACATTCTAGATTGAAACAGCAATATTCCTCCAGGGGACAAAATTTTAAGAACTTTTTATTTGCTTTATGGTTTGCCTCTGATTTCTTAAAACAAAGTATTTCAGCTCTGACCACAATATTATGAAGAAAGTGGCCATTACTTTTACAAACTAAATACACACTCGTGGGTTATAGGTTTAACTCAGAAGTAAACATATATTTAGCATGCCGAAGGCACACACACACACACACACACACACACACGCACTGGAAATATTAAAATAAATACGTAAACAGAAAGGTGCTGAACTGACTGGCTGGATGCCACCAAGTCCCAGCTGAAGAGCTCACATCTGTTCACAGCTGTTTGGAATCTAATGCTCCAGACTCCACGGCAGCCTGGGGGAAAGTCTGAAAACCACCAGCTCTGTTTTCCTTTCATTCCAAGTTCCTCAAGCAAACTGTGACTAATTTTGCTTCCCAACTACCTTGAAGGGAGGGGATGGGAGCCCTGGAGAGACACGTCCTCCAGGTCAACCCATTTTGGGATTCCACAATTTACAAAGCAGTTTCTCATGGATTCTTCTAAGGCTGACACAATAATTAGGTTATTTAGTTAAGCTGCAGAGCAAGTCACAGGCTAGAGGACACGCCCAAGTGCAGGACACCAGAAGGCCAAGTGGACACCCCTGACTTATCCTTGTGCCTCACCTACTCTGTGTTAGACCCTGGGAGCTCAACCATATGACTTAGATTATATTTTCTTAACTTCTTTTTTTTTTCTGGTACTGAGGATAGAATCAAAGGGAACCCTACCACTGAGATATGTCATCGGTTCTTTTTTATTTTGAGACAGAATCTTGCTAAGTGGCTAAATTGCCCAGATGGGACTGAAACTTGCAATCCTCCTACCTCAGCCTCCCTAAATGCTGAAGTACAGGCATGTGTCACCATTTCTGGATTTCTTAACTTTTTATTAAAGTATAACAAACATACAGTAATGTCCACATTTTATGTAGCATTTTTATGAAGACTCCTAAGCTCAAAGATAAATATCACTGTTTTCAATGGAAACCACCTCTTTTCTTTCTTCTTTCTTCTTTCTTTCTTTCTTTCTTTCTTTTTCTTTCTTTCTTTCTCTTCTTTAACTTTTTTCTTTCTTTCTTTCTTTCTTTCTTTCTTTCTTTCTTTCTTTCTTTCTTTCTTTCTTTCTTTCTTTCTGCTTCTCCTAATCAGAGGCAAGGAAAGGAGCTAGATACTAATCGTCATGGGTCACACTGGTTCCATCTCCTTAAAACATGCCCAGAGGTGTATAGATGCTCTGGATAGCTGCCATTGTTTACCAACCCCAAGCACTGTTTTCAAACCAGGTGGCAGCCAGGGCCCATGTCCCAGAGCACTGCAGCTGAGGTCAGCACGACGGCCGAGGTCAGCACAGCTGCTTGGAGAGGAAGCAATCCGGTGCTGGGAGGAGAGAGTGATTCTCCTGACTGGAAGCCCCAGAGGGCAGGAAGCACTGCTGCCCACTCAGCAGTGTGAACCCAGGGTCCTCTGTATGGTGGTCACTTGTTGAAATAACTGCTGAGTGACTGAATAGTGGGGTGAAGACTGAGCATGCTAGAAACATAGGCCCCAAAACAGGAAGCTTAAGAGCTGGGAAGGGTGACACTACACACAGGGGACCTAGGGACAGTTGGACACAGACACCCACTTCTGCCCATGCAGCCCTGGGCCAGAGCAAGCTGCTCGGTGGCCCTGGCAAGGTCCACATGAGACCCCACTTTTCCTGGTAGCCTTGGGCGGGGATGACATACCACCAACACAGGTGGCACTACAGCGTGTCAGTGCTGCTCCTGGTGCCCACTGGAAAGGCCACTTACGCTGCCTGCTCCCATCCAGCTTATGGAAACCCAGTTTGTCCACAGGCCTGGCTGGCCAGAAGCGAGACCCAAACTCCCACAAGTCTCCTCCTCAGCAAACACCTGCTGATTAACCAGGAGCTTGTAGTCTGGAAAGAAGACGTAGAATGTGCCCCTCCACCCTTCCCACCCCTCCCCAGCATGAGACAGCGGCCCAGTGGGCAAAGGGAGACAGGGCGCACCCTCCACACACAGAAACGCTTCCAGCAGCCACACGCCCTCTGACCCCCAGACTCCTTCTCTGTGTGGGCTGGATCTCTGTAGCAGCCCTGGCTGCTCTTGTGGCTGCCCCTTGTCTACCAACAGTCTACACCACATCCAGGAAGAGAAAGCTCTCCACAGCTGAAAGCAGATCTGGCTACTTCCCTGCTTAAAGTCTCCAACTACACACAGAATATGAGCAGTTAATATGGCCCACAATGCCCTATGTGACCAACTCTTCTTGTGACATTCTCTGCCTCTGTCACACTGACTTTCCTGCAGTTCCTTCCTCTCGTTGTCCTTTCTTAATGCTTCAAGCTTCTTGTCCCTACCCCAGGGCCTTTGCACTTGCTGACTGCCAGGTTTGGATTCTGTTTCCTAGCTTTTCACATGCCAGCTGGTGTCAGCCTACAGGGGTTTTCCTGATTGCTCATCCAGAACTAACGCCTGCTCATTATATACACTACTCTTGTTTATCTTCTTTGTTATCATTACTATTTTTGAATTTACCTTATGTATTGGTTCACCAGTCTGCCTGCCTTCCTTCACTCCCAATGCACACACACACATGCAAACAAATATGCACACACACAGGTATGTACCAAGATATAAGATCATTTCTCACTTTATCACTTCATTTCTTCCAGAACACAACAGAAGCTTAATGAGTATTTTCTGAAGGAATGACAATGATTATAATTGTAAAATCCTTAATGATCTGCAGCAGATATTCATATCCACTCCCTTCTTTAATCTGAAAAGCAGAGTGTGGGCAGGTAACACCTCCTCATTTTATAGCCAGAGAGCGGAGGTTCAGGGAGACCAGGTAGCTTCCCACAGGTGCAAAGCAGGACAGATGCTGGTCTTGTATCCAAACCAAGTCCTCTTTCTGCCTCTGAATGCAGAGGCTGCCACCGACCACACTTCTCACTCACTGAGCAAGAAGCCTGCAGCCACAGGCAGGCAGAGCAGTCACTTGCAGCATGGACTTAAACTCTAAACAAGAAGCTACAAAGTTATAGAATTATTTAGCAACTATCAAAATAAACAGCTGCGGAGAGCTAGCCTCCTCTGAGATCCATGAAAGGAAAGGCTATGCGGCATGGGTTGCCCTGTCCCCATGTTGATTTTTGCTTATGGAATTACCTAAGCAAAGATGAGGGCCAGAGGATGCAGGAGGGAGGAGCAGGAAGAGAGCTGGAAAAGGCTGTATCTCCATCCAGGAGTTGTAAAAGGAGGCGATGAGCAATAAGGAAAATCATGTAGCAAACTAACCACATTCTGCAGGAGGATCGAATTTCTCACCCTTCCGACCAGCCAGCTAAAGGCACAGAAGAAACCAAGGCATGTTTACAACCATCAGTGCTGGTTCAAAGAAGATGAGAAGCAAACATCTCTGGGAGGACAAACGGAAGCAGCCTGTGGGGAGCAAGAGATGAGCACAGGGACAGCTCACTGTTTACTCTGCTAGCAGCTCCTCCTGTGTTGTGAATGTCACGCTGCTTATGGATCTCACATATTCATGAGATGAGCTCAATTTAAACAGTCAAAGCAACAAAGCAAGTGAGAGGGAGACAGCAAGTGAGAGGGTCCTGGAAGCAACTGCCGCAGGACAGTCTGCACGGCTGCAGGTCCTTCTTAGATTTCACCTTTTCTAACCCTCTCAAAGGTAGGCACTCTTTTTTTTTTTTTCCTGTTTTGGTCTCCCTGAAACCTAAGCCATTTTGCCTCCAAATCCTGGACCCACAGAACTGAAGACTGCCTTCTCCAAAGCTCTCTCTGGGTCTGTGAGGCCCGGAGAAGGGAGGGAGTTCCCTAAGGGCTCCTGGTGAGTTAGTGGCACAGCAGGAGTGCAGTTGGAGCCCTCTCCCAGGCGCTCTCCTTCCCCAGCACCAAGCTCCGCTCCACTCAGCACTGTCATGGTTCGTTTTAGGTATGGCTCGAGTGTATGATGGGTTATCCAGATCGCTGGTGAAGCATTACTTCTGGACACAAACATGAGTGACCAGCATTGGAATCAGGTGACTGAGTAGGAAATATCACCCTCATCCAAGCCGAGCAGGCACCATCCAATCAGCTGCAGGCCTCAATGGAACAAAAAGACTCAGGCTGGGGGTGCAGCTCAGTAAGAGCACTGCAAGGTCGAGGCTCTATCCTGGTGCAGAAGGACAAGGAAGAAGGCAAAGAACAAGAAAATGGGAAAGGAGAGGGGAAGAAAAGGGGAAAGAGAAAGAGAAAGGAGAAGGAAGGAGGAGGGGGAGGGGAGAGGGACGAGAAACAGAAGGAGAAGGAAGGAGAGGAAGAGGAAGAAGAACAACAACAATAGTAGAGGAAAGATGGGTGCTCACTGCCTCTTCTCCTGTCCAGGACATCAGAAGTCCAGGATCTCCAGCTACTGACCTCTAGGACTTGCGTCAGTGCCCCATGGGCTCTTAGGCCCTTGGCCTCAGACAGAGAATTACCCCATTAGCTTCTCTGGTTCTGGGTCATTCAGACTTGGGCCAAGCCACACCACCAGTTCCTCGGTTCTCCAGTCTATGGCCGCATGAGCCAACTCCCCTAATGAATACTCTCATCCCCGCCATCCATCCATCTATCAGTTCTGCCAGTCTGTAGGACCTGAATAAGACAATCACTTGGAGAGCCGACTGTTAACCAGCCCACCAGAACGTTCTCTCACACTTCCTTCTCTCCATGTGGCATCCACTGCACTCGCACAGTGCCCAAAAAGCAGGGCTGCACAGCTAGGGGCAGGGCGACCCCCAGGGGAACGCAGACTGCGGGGTGTGCGTCTGAAGTTGCCACAAACACGGGAGAGGGGGTCGGGGGACCAAGCATCTGCAAGACACAGGACAACCCCGAAGTGCTGCCCTGCCCAAAATATGCCACGGCACGCCTCCCAGCCCATCACCTCTGTGCCAGTCTCACGGTCCTCCCCCTCCTGCAGCACAGGCCTCAGGCTGGCAAACCTGAATAGCCACAGAGTAAGCGCCCGACACGCTAGCTGAACGTGACCAGAAGCATCTCTGTTAATGAATGGTAGCTGACAGACCTTTGTCACAATACACTGCCACAAACAATAATTCTTGCAAATCTTGGGAAAAGGATGTGTTCTCTCCTTCTAGGACAGAACCAAGGCATTGAGAAGCTAACTCACTTCCCCAAGCCATGGCTAAATACTGACCAGGACAGAGCTTTATTCACAGCAGTCAAAATGTGAAGCAACCCAAGTGTTCACAGGCAGATACCTGTATAGACAATAAAATGTGATCAGTCCATGCAATGGAATACTATTCAGCCTTACAAAGAAAAGCATTCCCAAAAACATATACTGGGGGGAAGATAATGGTGCTGGAAAAACTGGCTATCCATAAGCAGAAGATTGAATGTAGACTCATATCTCTCACCATGTATTAAACGAAAATCAAAATAGAATAAAGATCTAAATGTTAAAACAAATGCTTAACCAGCTGGAAGACAAAATTGAGAAAACTCTTGAAAACATAGGCATAGGCAAGGAATTTTTTATACAGCATCCCAGTTGCATAGGAAATAGTACCAACAGTCAATAAATAGAATCACACCAAATTTAAAAACCTCTGCACAACATAAGAAACAAACAGAGTAAAAAGAAAACCAACAGAATGAGAAAAAGCTTTTCCAGTTATTCCTCAGACAGAGGACTACTATCTAGAATATATAAGGATCTCATAAAAATTAGACACCCCAAAATAAAGGACTCAATCAATCAAAAAGCAGGCAAGTAAAATGAACTGACACTTCACAAAAGTACAAATGTCCAATAAATACATGAAGAAAAGTTCAAGATAACTGGTCATTAAAGAAACGTAAATTAAAACAGCACTGAGATTCCATTTTACCCAAGAAAAAATAGCTGTCATCAAGAAATCAAATACTAGCAAATGCTAGAGAGGCTACAGGGAAAAACCTTTCTACATTTTGATGGAAATGTAAACTAGTGCAACCACTATGGAAATCAGTATGGAGTTTCCTCAAAAGACTAAAGCTAGAAATCCCATTTGACCCAGATATTCCCCTTCCAGTTATCTTCTCAAAAAGAGTTGAAAACATCATTTCACGGTGATCCAGGTATACCCATGTTCATAGCAGCACAGTTCGTAACAGCCAAATGTTGGAAGCAAACTATATGTCCATTAGCGGACGAATAACTAAGGAAAATGTGTATTTACATAAGATAGAGTACTACTCTGCCATAAAGAAAAATAAACCTAAGTTATTTGTAGAAAGAAGGATGTATCTTGAGACCCTAACAGTAAATGATATAAATGACACACAAGCGTAAATATTGCCTTATTTCTCATATATGAGAAACAAACTATAAAGATCAAAACAGTAGATAATAGAAAGAAGGAGACAGATCTTTTTCAAAGGGGAAGTATATCAAGAGAGGAAGGAAGGTGGAAGTGCGAGAAAAAAGATGAAAAAAGGCATTAAAATGTGCTATGCACACGCACCAAGGAACACAAGCATCGTGCACTGCAAACATAGACTAATAAAGGAAAGAAAAAATCCTGGTGCCTGCTACCAAGCAGCTGAAACTTGAAGCTCTGTGCCAACTAAAATAAGCCAGACACAAACAGATAAATCCTGTCTGATTTACTTACATACAGTGCCCAGAATAGTCGGACGCACAGAAGTAGAAGGAGGGCTGTGCTCAGCAGGGGCTGGGGAGGCAGAATGAAAAGGTTTCCCAGGTCTGAAGCCTCAGTTTGACACAATGAAAACAGTTCTGGAGATGACTGAGGATTCTGGGTGCATAATGGTCTGAACATATTTAGTGCCACTGAGCTACACCTTTAAAATGGTGAAGATGGTACATGTTACTTGTGTAGTTTACCACCATAAAAAAATGACAAGGCTGGTAATCATTTCCAGTCTCCCACATGGAAAACTCATGCTCCTTGAGTTATCCTCCAGGACCAGGGATTTAGCTCAAGTGATGTAAGCACTTGCCTGGCAAGTGTGAGGTTGCGAGTTTGATCCCCAGTAAAAAAAAAAAAAAAGGTTGAAAACAGTTATCCTCCAGATCTAGGGTCTAAATTAAAACACTGCAACCCTTAAAATAAATTGAGTTGTAGGAAATGTAAATTAATAAAAGTCACACACAGCCC